>JARSSU010039418.1:0-41390 GCA_029619165.1 Eurosta solidaginis | reverse complement strand
TCCAAAACTCATTTCCGAAACTCTAAAGAATTAAAATGTGGACCTTTCAGAAGCTCTTCAATCAAAATCGAAATAAAAAAAATTAAATACTAATTTTTGAAATATTTTAAACAGTAGATTTTCTTTTTATAAAAATTACTTAAAAACATGTATTTTAAAGACATGTTTGAATGCTCAGTTCTAAATTGTATTAGGCAAAACAAAAACATTGGGCATTTTTCTAAAATTTTACTACTATGGAGTTTTCATATTCAAAACATCAAAATAGAAAAAAAAACAATTATTTCATTACATATTTTCTAAATCTTAGTAAAAGTAGGTTTTCCTTTAAAATCTAAAATTTTTTAAAGCTGTTTGTTTCAAAAACGGGTTTTAAGTTTAAAATTTTCAGCAAAGAAAATCATATTTTATAAAAACATTTCTTTATGCTGAGTTAAAAAAAATTATAAAAATTCGCTTTTAAAACGTTTTGAATACCCAATTAGAAATTCTTAGTTAGAAAAATAGTATTTAAAACAAAAATATTTTCCAATACTTAGTTTTGAGATTCGAAGGAACCAAAATACATATCTTTCCAAAATGTTTTCCAGTACGGAATTTTCTAAAATCGTTTTTGAAATTGTTATTTGGGAGTTTCTTTTTGCAATTAAAAAAACTTAGAAAATAAAATTTTTTAATTTTGAAGAATAAAAATTGAGATTTCTCAGAGATATATCTCATTACTCAGTTTTAAAATTCTAAAACGGAGAAAACTATTTATATTTTTAAAAATATTTTTCAATACTCCTTTAAGAAATTTTTCAAATAATAACCAACCCAGCAAAAAATAATTTTTCATTTTACAATCAAAAAATAATTTTAAATATATATTTTTCAAAAACGATTTTCAACACCTAATTTAAATTTTCTAGAAGAAAAAAAATTATTTAAAACAAAAAAATTTCCTAACGGAGTTTTCTAATAATTAAGAATAACAATATAAATTTTTTAAAAACTTGTTTTCAATACTTATTGTTATTTTTGAGTTTTTTGAATTTTTGCGGATTTTCTTTCTGCATTTGTAAGTTTCAGTGAGTTATAGACGCCTTTCACAATAATTAGTTTATATGTGTAATTATTACGCTTTAATATGATAGAAAAACTGAAAATATGTAAAACTCAAACAGTATTTCTCTTTATTTCAGCGGAGATGCAAATAAGTTAAATAAACACACGTTCTCAGTTTGCAATCAGTATATGTGTTGACAACCGAAAATTGACCATCATCTTTCTTCTTCTTCTTTCACATAGTTGCATTAATTCTCAATATCACATATTTCGTAATCTAGTACAATACAATAATATAATTCAATAGCCGTTTCCAGAGTTACCATCTTACAACTCGGCCAACCTGACACTGTATCGACCTCGATACATTATAACTTAATTTCTATTTGTACTATCGTACAATTCTTAATCTAACACAATTCGCTATTTGTGCTCAGAGTTACAAATAATTAAACATACCGTCTGAAATTATAGCGGTTCCAATCCTGCCATAGATTTCTTCAGATGTCTTTGTATTTTTAAATTATAAGTTTTTTTTACACTCACCGAGCTAAAATCGAACACGAGTGAAACGATTTCTAGTCCAGCACGCCGACCATTAGGCCATGACTGCGTATGTAGTTATGTATGCTGCCTAGTATAGTTTTTCTTTTTTGGTGCTTGTGTTTTGCTTAATTTAATCTTTAAGAAATTGTAGTTTTAAAAATGTTATTTGTTCGAAGTTTTTAAAGTTGTTGCTTGTTACCAGTTACAGCTTGGTAACATTATGAAATATAGAAAAATGGAAAAAATTGTTCAATACTAAGGTTTTAAATTTAAAAAAATCCTTTTTCCACGCAATAAAAGTAAAGATTTTTGTTTTTACTGATAAAATTTAAAGTTTTTTTTTAAATAGTCTTTCAAATATTCTTATAAAGTTTTTAAAAATTATTATTTTTTTGTTTCATTAGAAAACATTTTTTATGTAATATATAATTTTTGAACATTCTACGAGTAATTTTCGCTATGGACCTCGTTTTTTATTGCGAAACGAACGTCCGTTTCGTCTCAGATACGTATCGCCTGTGTCTTTGCATTATGTTAAATCATGAGAATGTATCATTTGACAATTGCTTTCGGCTTTATGTTTGACCTGACGTTAGAAACATACTTAAAGCCCGAAAATAGGAAAATCATTGCCAGACGAAACTGCTACAGGACAAATCGTTCGTGTGAGCTATCATTCGCAACGCAGAATGATGCCTTAAAATCGATATTTCTGATATAACCGACTACTTGCTCTTTAAAACTGTTTTCGATTCCACAATAAAGAAGCTCTAACTAATATATTAAAGTTTGTGTAAAATTTCTTCAAAACACTACACAGTGCATTATTTATAGTTCTCATTTCATTTTTCTCCGATTTTATGTAGTGCATTGCAGTTGGCATTAAATTGCCAATTTAACTCGTGGTTGCAAAATTTGAATGTCATTCGAGTGTTGTTCACTCACATATTCACTCATTTATTTATGAAGCGCGGAATGATTTATAAAATTTACCATAGTGTACGTGCACAATTTCAATTTGAACATAAATTGTTACACCTAACTAAGAGCATACATACATACAAACACACGATTAATGCAACATATTTAAATTACACTGTTATCCTTTATTATTACGTACTGTGATATGCGCACTAACACATCCATACATACAAAGGCATATGTGCTGGTAAATTTTTATGATAGCTCAGTCAATATGCTGCACAGATAGCAGATTTACACAATAAGTAAGTGCAAGTGCGTTTATAAAAACTTTAAGTTTTTTGCGCACCAGAATTAGTAATTACTTTATTTGTCATGTGCTGAAATCGCTATGCCATTTTAACAATGTATTTAAATATTTTAGGAGTTGCTGAAATGCAGTTTGGGATTTTTTGACGGGACGCAACCAAAAAAGAAAAAAACACAGAAAAAAGATATTGTAAGTGCACTTGCGCAAGTTGTGCAGTTTTCCAGCTTTTTACATACGTTTTTTTGTACTGTGCATTGTGTTTCCTAATTGCTTTTCTCACTAATTATTCACTAATTTTATTGATATTGATTACTATTTTAGAGTGTCCTTTAATAGATTGAAAACTTTTGTAAAATATGTTTTTTCTCATGGAGTGGAAACTGGAGGAGTTTAGCAAGAAAAATTTTACTTTTTCAATGGCACGTACTTCCTTGTTTGAACTTTGGGGCCTTTGAAAGAGATTTGTAAAATGTATGCCTATTAGAAACGCTCTCACGAAATGAACGAAAAATTACCTGATGATGACACAACGCCGAAACCGTTTGTCTCCAAACCAATTTTGGCAAGGGATGAAGGAAAATCGTTCCAGTAGACATCAATTATCCACCCTGCTAGCATAAAGTACTGAGGAAAAAGAAGCGGAAAATATCAAAGTATCACAAAAACCGCCTGTCTGCTTGTGATGGCCTGGCGGTCCGAGTAGTGATTTTATTAAAATTTGAAAACACATCTGAGAAGTGCTCGCTAGCACCAACCATTCGCCCCAGCGGGTTAGGTGGATAGAATATACCCGCGGTAGGTATGCCTGTCGTAGAGGCGACTAAATACCAATACATTCAAGGGCTTCTCCCAACCCAATGTCAACCACACCTATCCGTGGTGAATCCCGTTTCACTAAGAGCTGAGGCTCTGGCGACCCCGAACTCCTCATGGATCTAGGGGTGGGAGGGTATGGCCTAGAAGGTGACATGTGGTCATAACAAATCGTTCCCGAGATGGTCGCGCTTGGTACCGGAACGTACCTGTAGTGGAATTCACTAACTTTTTTAACGACATTTGCCATCGCTTTATTTGCGAATCGATAACTATAACGATTTCGTTATTCAGTAACTATTTTGTATCGATATTCGTTTATCGACGATCGCTGTGTTGTTAAATAAACGGCAAGTAAATTGGCTGCGTTAAAAATCACGAAATTAATATTTCTGGCAATTTTAGTTAAAAAAGAAAATCGGAACTTTAACTAAATACTTTCAAACACGAAAAGCTGCTTTATTTATAAATAAATGGCATTTGAGTACTTGGCGTACGTTTTATCACAAGATGAAGAATTACTAAGTCCATCGCCAGTGGACAGACACCTTCTTAGAGAAGTAGATAACCCTATTCCACTTGAATGCAACGGAGTTTCGAAAGCTGTATCGACTAACCCCAGACTTGGCTCATGATATTATTTCTCAACTTGATGGTCAATTAAGGGGTACAAGAATAACTGCGATATCAACAGAGAAAAAAAAAGAAATGAATACCGCATTTACTTACCTTTTGTTAAAATATGTAAAAACTTGCACAATAATGACTATTAAAAGCAGTTAGTATACGGAGTTTATTTATTTTTGGCATTCCTTTTGTGCTTTTCGCATTTTTTAGGTTTCGCTAAGCTGTGCTGCCACCTTTCTACTATTAAAACGAAATTTAAATGTCATTTATTTCGAGTCGTTAAAATTAAGTTAGTAAATAGTACAATCGATAAGGCAAGCGACAAAATCGTTAATTAAAATCTCGACAATCGCATCGTTATAAGTTAGTGAATCCACTACTGATCTGCATCCGACAAAGGACCATCAACATCGATAACATTCCCCAAAGGCCTTCGGGGAGTATCCTCATCGCTACAACAACGACAACAACAACCATTTTTTCCTGTAGCGTATATTATGGCGCAAGTGGCGTCTTAAAATTTCTTCTTGGTTTCGTTTGGCTGGTAAAGCTTTGCTACTTTTGAAGCTGTTAACTTCACAGTTGCCTGCTGTGGATCTTCACGCACGTTAAGCCTCAACGCAGGAGGTTTTTTTTAAACCTCTAGAAAGTTTTTTCAGTAAAATTAAATTAAGTTTGAAAGTGGCAACCAAACGCGAGAATGTTATAATATTAGAGGAACTGTGCATAGCAAACGCGTCATAAAATATCAGCTCGTCCCTTGAGTGGTATTGAAGTCATTTACTGATATGGACACACAAAAAGTACTCAATACAAAAGATTTAATTAAATTGTTACATACCACACACTCCTCTTGCCACGAGTAACGCAAGTTTGCATGCAAAAATACGAACAAGCCATTCCCACACACAACCATACACACACCCTCCCCCATGACGACGGTTGCCACACCATGTTTTCATTTGGGGACCAAAATTCATCGAAAAAAAGCCACCAAATCTTTATTTATTTGATGTGATACAAGCAATTCACAAAAGTGTCGTAGTCGTTGTTAAATATAAAATTTCAGGATGTTTCCATGGTTTTCCTATAAAAAAATTTAATAAACTAGCGAAGAGACTTAATTCAAACTGCACAAACAAAAACATTACTTTTAGGTATTATTTTTTCAAATTTCTAGGATAAGTCCATGCCTTCACTAACTATACGTTTTTGAATGTAGTTTTTGCTGACAAAGCTCTTCGTGCTAGCATTCTGTTGTTAATTGGAAAGAAATAAAATTATAACGCAGTTAGGTTTTAGTAATAAAAGGCTAAACAATTTTCGTTTTGGTGTAGCCGAACTATGAGCAAACTGAGTAAATCACAAATGATGCTTACTTTTTCCTGAACGTTGAAATTTCATACCAAAGCCTAGATTTGGTAAGTGTAATTTTTTGAAAAACCTACAGTTTTTGAATCTAGCCCCAGGCTTCAGATTAAAAATTAAACGTCTTAGAAGTTTCAGTGTGCAATAACGAACCTGATTATATTTAAGTAGGTACTAGAAATTAGTTAACAGCGTTGTTATTGAAGTCTATGGGTTCGAAGGGTTCTATAGGGTTCTGTACCTACGAGAATAAAACACAAAACACTTCTTTCGAAATCAAATCTTTTTTACATTTGCATCAAAATCTGAATATAAAAGTAAATTTGTTCAATCGCGATTCATTACTCATTTATAAAGTAACCGCTTTCAAGAAGTATTCCTGCCTTACTTACAGTTAAAATATTTCAAATGCCAAGCTACTTAGTTTTCAAGTATTCGGTGTGCTTTAACACCACAATACTCCAGCAATTTTTAGAAAGGATTTCTTTGTAATTTTGAAAGTGTTACCAAATATTTTCATTATTTTACTTAGTTTTCAATTCAAATTTAACTCGACGGCCATCGTAATGGCTCCATCAGTGCAAAGCCCTGCCAAATTTCTTAGAGGTACACGTGCATTTGAGAAACGTTTTCTTAGCTCAACAAGTGAAAAAATCTATCACGAAAAGTGTTTGATAACCGATCGAAATATCTGAATACTAAAACAAGAATTTTTTCCGATAAGTCCGTGTAATGTGCTTGCTCTTAGATCCATCACTTTTCTTAATAATGCCACGCCTAGAAATGCCTGCTATGGAATGTCATTGGTCTGCTACATTTTATTGAATGAGCAATTTTTGTGGTAAGATTTCCATATACATAAGTAAATTGAAAATTATATGTGGGTTAATGAAAGTGTGCCAAATGTTGTGGCCAGAGTTGTGAATTTTAACCTCAGTGAAAAAGGAAGAAAAGTACCAAATTAGGCAGTAGCCACTAAAAAGACCAAAATTGAAAAAAGGAACCACACGGAGTTGGAAGGGACCATTTTTGGTCTAAATGGACCAAAAGTGTGCAACCGTGCTCATGACCACTCTCTAAATAAATTAATAGATCATTCATTGTTGCGCCTATAATTATGCAAACATATTTCAAATGCAACGCAATGTCGCTTCATTTTATGTTACTCATACACCCCTGTCATTCATTGCATTGCACTTCATTTTCACGCTTCGCTTTTGTGTTATTTTATTTTGCTGACACATCAATTATATGATGAGTGCTGCATACATTGGTTGGTGTGGTGTGATGGTTTGTATGGTGTTCGCCATGCTTCTCGTTTGTTCGTGGTTTCCATGTATTCAAATTTTTGCTTGTACTCGACACATGAGTAGCGCATTGTTGCGTCTGTTTTTTTGTTGCTTTTATTCTTATATAATGCCATTATTGCACACTTCAGCAGAGAATATTCTAATATGATTTAGACAATATAGACAATTTGTTTGTTGTTGTTGTTATGCTACTGTGTGGCTTTTGTGCAGGCATAACTAAAATTTTGGGCAGAGCAGAAAATAACGAGCGTTGGTCAATGGCGGAAAACGTCGAATCACTTGACAGCAGTTTGCTTCCTTTTTTGAAATTTCTCTATATGTGCGCGTTGAGTGTGCAGCTGCCATGTGACACTAAAGCACCAATTCACATGATATAAATTTCGTGTGGAAATATGCTGGTTTGCAGTTGACTGATATGAAGCGGAAACATTTTTGATTATTTTAAATTTTTTAGCAGGGACCGTAGTGCTGATGCCTTTCATCAAGAGAGTCGAGAAAAAGTTGAGTTTTATTTTCGCAAAAATTAAAAAAAATGAAGCTCAACAAAGTTAAAGTAAAGCCTTTTAAATAAGCATTGTAACCGGATCTTCCAAATACCAACATTCCCCAACGAACAAAAATAAAGCGGCTACGCTGTCAAGGGCATTTTATGCAAATTAAAGATCAGCCAAAGAAGTATTCTTTCGGAACCCGTCTATGGAAGCAGAGGAAGAGGGTGAATTCCACTTCGTTGGAAGAACAGGTAGAAAACGATTGGAGTTCCTTGATATGACCAATTGACGCAGTTAGACCACATCTTGTTCCACGACCTTTACCGTTTTAAACGATTAAATGCCGATTAAGTAAGTATCTTGACAAGCTTATATATTGTGAAAGGCGAAAACTGTTCCCCAATGAACTTTTGTGTTTTCAAAGAGGTCATTCTGAAGCCAAGTAACTACGCTAGCTCCCTTATAAGGTAAAACTGTACCGCACTACATTGTAAGTGTGCTTCGCAAGTTTTTAAAAGAAGATAAACAACCAGGTGTTATGTCGTGATTTTCTAAATCAGCAGAATGAAAATAAAACTGATTCATACAGCAAAACTCCCCGATATCTTACAAGGATGTCTTTAAAATATTCAAGAATATTGAAAGCCATTCTTAAAGGAGCGTCTGTGAAATTAGAAAGTAAATTCTGAGACTTAGAGACTACTAAAATCCCTATAGCAGCCCAACCACTTTAAGTTTCATAAAGCAGTTAGCAGTTAGAAGTTCTCAAGTTGCACTTAAGTATCATTAACAGCATCGTAGAATCCAAGGAAAAACAACCTGTGGGCATTTGACCAAAAGGTTGGATCGTCGGATCACTCCTTCGACACCTTTCAATCTCCGCAGCTATTAATAAGGTTTCCTCTGAACTGCAAATATATATCTGCCAGCAGCCAATAAAATTTGTCGAAAACTTCGCCTTATTATAAAAAAAAGCACCGAAAATAGGAAGACAGATACATAATGCTTATATCTTTCCTTCTTGCCCGAAGCATCATCATGAAGAACAACGTAGCCGCTGTATTTTAATTCGCTGGACTATGTTGTTGTGTGGTAAAGCTCGTACAACTTTTCATTAGATCTTCTTTGGTTCTTGAGGTCCATAAATCTTTCACAGAACTTTTGTCTCGAATGCTTAGAGATCCGCCTCATCTTATATTGTCAGTGGCCATACTTCTGCAACACATAGCAGGACGGGTTCGATAAATGACTTATAGAGCATGATTTTGATTTGATGCTTGCCGAGAGAGGACTTTACTCTTCAATTGCCTACCTATTCCAAAGTAGCATTTACTGGCAAGAAAGGTGCTCGCTGAATTTAAAATCTGATTTTGTTTATTTGTGTTGATGCTGGTTCCTAACTTAATGAAGCCAAGGCTCAAATGCGCTGACTTTTTGCTTGATGACAGCGGGTAGTTTATTTTATACTCATACACCATCAAACCCACATTTTTCGTTTCTTTTTCCAGTCTGGAGTAAGGAAAACTTACGGCGCTGGTGTTCAGGCTGATGATATCAATATCATCAACATATGAATATTAATTAATTTAATAGATTAATTAATAAATTTTATAGAATATTAATTAATTTTCTCCAGTATCAAATTATATAATATTGCACGATAGAGGGCCACCCTGTCTGAAACCTCGCTTAGTTTCGATTGGCTCGGAGAGCTCCTTCCAATTCTGGCTGAGCTGAAGGTATTGCTCAACGTCATTTTGCACAGCCGTTTAAGTTTTACAGGGAAACCAAAATTCAGCGGCATATAGGTAGCTAATTTTCATGCTGCACAAGGTGGCTTCAAAATCGACGAAGAGGTGATGGGTGTCAATTCATTTTTCGCGTGCGTTATCCAATATTTGGCGCATGATGACAATGTGGTCGATATAAGACCTACCATGTCTGAAGCAATAAGTGGCGCAGTTTGCAGGATCTCCCTTGTGGACTAGACGAAGAAACGGATTAAATAGTGGGTATGCATTTTTTTGGTCATATCCTGCATAGAAGTTAAATGCATGTGCCTTGCCAACTCCTCTGCGTTGTATTTGAGTAGCTCTGCAAGCAATCCCTTAGCGCCCGCGGCCTTGTTTGTTTTTTTTTATCTAGTTATTGCTATTATGGACTTCGTTATGATGGAATGGGGGACAATAATTCCATCAACATCGATTGTGGCATTGGGTTCATTATCCCGGTTAGCAGGTGTAAGAGTCGGTTGCGATTGCAGCCTTTCGAGCGTCTAGCTTCCTTGTGTGTTTTTTGTTCTTTGGATTTAGCCGCGCAGAAGCAGACGCGTACTTCGGCTGCGACGAGGTAATTGTCCTATTCGACGTTGCGTCCTCGGATCGTGCGCATATCTAAACACTGGAGGCATGCCGTCCGCCTATCACAACGTGGTTGAGAGGTTTCATTGAAGGGGCTGAACTTTCCGACCGTGTGGTCAAAAATACCTTCATAGCACAACCAGGTGGTTAAAGTCGCCAAACTCGTCTCTTATATGTATCATGGCGTGGGCAGCGTTCATATGTATGTGCGTTCTAAGCGTTCATAGAAAGTGTCTTCATTCTTCTCCCTTCGTCGGTGCATGTGCGCAGATGAATGATATATTACAAAAAAATCGCTATTATTCGGATAGCGCGAGACGCTCGTCCACAGGCGTGCACGTCAGTACTTGGCGACAAAGTCTCTCTTCCACACCACGAATCCGACACCAAAACTGCCCTTATTGTCATGTTAACTCCAGTAGATGTCGCATTTGTTGACGCTTTTCTTGTCGTATTTCTCGAATGGTAGTGATGCCACTTTGTTCGACTATTAGTTTTGATTTAAGGAAATGTAAAGTAATAAAAGTTAAAAGTCAAAATTTTGTACATTTTTGTTTAACTTTCTGAAAACATTAACTGACTTCAGATATATAAGAAAATAGATTCGTTGCCAACCAATAAATATTTCGAATTACGCCTTAACACGCTCCCTGGTTTTTCGTTGACTCCATTTATATTGTTTTATCAAAATGTTCCAAAAATAATACATTCAACTAACATTTTCTCCAACTGCTGGCTATTTTATAGCTTTTATTTAGTTTCACTTTTGTTGTCTGTAATGGAATCTTGCAAGTTAAATTTGATACACTTCCCGGTGTCCGATTGAGCTGAAATTTTGCACACATGTATAACTCCGATGACAATGCAATATTACTTTGTTAGAATTCGATAAATTAATCGATAACACAGTTATCGGTAAAGATTTGTATTTACTTTGGCATAACAGCTAAGTCCCATACAAACCCGCCGTACCTATCCGTGGATTGTGATATTTGGACGTGGTGAAACACGCGTGTCACGCGTGGTGAATCTCAACGCTTGCGAAAAGCGGAGACACAACCCTCTGTTGTATTTCTGTGTATAACCAACATAGCTGAATTTTTAAGGCTGTTTAACTCTGTAATCTTTTCTGTAATTTATTTTGCTTTTGGAAAAATTACCTATTTGAAAAAAGCTGGCTGAAAAATATTGGCATAACAGCTTAAGTTAAATCAAGAATGGAAAATCTTGGAAAATTTGAGCAGATGTGGCAATTTCGCGCGTCCGTTGAACGAAATATTGACAATCTGCTGATCATCGCTAGGAAATTAGCGACATTCCATCAACTAAGCAGCACTTTAGCAATACTACTGTTATTATTTGGCCGCTCAAACACACACATATTAATTGTGCATTAAATCTAAAATATACAAATACACCATAATAATTTACACGGCCAAAGCCATAATAATTTACACGGGTCATCAATTCTTTCTCTGATTCAAAATCTGAACTACCAGCGCTACCGTCAACAGCTCAGTGTCATCATTGCCAGTAGCGCCAATAACACCAAACTCGTGCCTGACACACAAAAGTCGTTTCACTCAATAGCGCAAGTAAAATGTACTACGCACTCACTACTAAGTAGCGTCAAAAATTCGCTTGGAGTCATTTCGTCAATGAGCTACCATTGAGCTGGCACCGCATTGGCGCTGGCGCCATGCAATTTACATCACTAAAATTGCGCGAATGCCCAGGCTCATGACTTTGTTAATCCAGATGGTGAAAACGAACACTCAAAGGAATGCAACCTTGCAAACAACAGCCGTCATTTTCAAAGTGTAAAAATTCTGTGATACAACGAACGCTAACGCGGTTAGGCTCTTATCGGTAAGTGTTGCATACTTTTCTGCGCACTTGATTTTGTTTTACAGATTTTTGGCGATGGAATTTTAGCTAAGCGAAAGTTGGAATATTAGCGGTACTCATTAACCGTATAAACGTTTGCCTTATAGCGCGTGTAAACTACAAATCGATCTAGTTTACGCACGAGCTGCAAATGCTTGTATGAGACACATCTACACATGTGGTTAAATAAATTACGCTCAGCATTTCATGTGTAAACGCGGTAAATCAAAGCGTGAGACTGCAGACGATTACAGCAGGCCATATTTTATCAAACAATACTCCAACATCAGCAAGTCATTGTGACAAGCATCATTAGTAATAATAGAGTTTTAGTGTTGAGTGTTTCAACAATACTGCATTTTAGTTAATCTGTCATACATCGTATTACAATTTTTGTTTGGCATAAATCTGATACACAATCAATTTATCAAGAGGTATTTTAGGTGCGTTCATATACAGCGTGTGTCAATGATAAAGTTTACACCTTATACGTTTATATGCGTGTTTCAGATCCCGCTAATTAACCGTGTTTTTTATACACGCGTATAGGTTTACGTTTGCGGGTGAAAAAAAATGCCTATCCTCGCTTACATATGCTTAGGAGACCCATCTAGCGGCAGTGGTTAAACAACTAGCTACAGCTACAGCGTGTACCGAAAAGCGGAGACACGACCCTCTGTTGTATGCCTGTGTATAACATATAGCTAAATCAGTTGCGATGAATTGTGGACACACATAGAATACATAGAATTAGTGTAGGGGGTGAAACAAAAACACATATTTCAGTTACATCTGCGTATAATGCGTATTGGAATTTATTAGTACACATTTTATGCGCAGCAACTTCAGAGGTGTATTTAAAGTTTGGCGCTTAGCAGTCCATATAAATTATAAGCGTATAGACGTTTACGTGTAAAAAAAAACATACGGCTATTATTTTAAAACAGATTTAACACACAGAGCAGAGATCTGCAATGAGTAGTTGTAAACTGAACGCCACATAGGCCAAGTCACAATAAAATATGATTTTAAGTTAGTTAACACTGTTTGACACAATTTTATATGTGCTCTCTGTCAAAAGCCAAGTTAGGTCTTTAGCAGGTATTCGAATCGAAGAACTTGACTGTTCAAAGTTGACTTCGAAGAAACCCTGTAATGTTGATGCATTAAAAGAAATGGATAGAATGAGAAACGTTACAAATAACTAAGTAAAGTTTACGTAACTAATTTAAACAATATTTTACCCTACTAAAAATGATCATATTTAAATTAAATTTAAGAAAAAGGCTTTTCTAAGAACAAGCTTCTATTACTTGTTAATAAAACGAACTAAAAAGTAAAAAAATAAAATTAAAGAAAAAAAAACTTTTTTAAAATAAGCTTTTATTATTTTGGTTAATAAAATTAACTAAAAAGTAAACAATAAATTGACTCTAAAGAAATATAACACTTTATAAGTCCATTGTAAGCTTAAACGATAATTAGGCTTTTTCTATATCGTACATAATTATATATTTTTAACATTAAAACTTTACACCTAAATTATTAAAGCTTACAGTTTATATCAAAGTCCAAGTTGTTCTAATAAAAGCGTGTTACATTGCGATAGCAAGAAAATGAGATCATAAATGTTCTTAATTATACCATCAAAATTTAACACGTTTTTTATTAGAACAATTTGGACTTTGATATAAACTGTAAGCTTTAATAATTTAGGTGTAAAGTTTTAATGTTAAAAATATATAATTATGTACGATATAGAATTTTTTTGTCGCAGACGAAAAAGCCTAATTATCGTTAAGCTTACAATGACTTAGTAAAGTGTTATATTTCTTAGAGTCCATTTATTTTTACTTTTAGTTAATTTTCTTAACCAAAATAATAAAAGAGCTTATTTTAAAAAGTTTTTTTTCTTTGATGTTTTATTTTAGTCACCGAAGGCAGTTCTTAGTAAAATATTGAAAAAAAGATTTGTCAAAGATACAAATATTTGCATGTATTTAGCGTATAAAAGCGTCCACATACTAACTGTATGAAAGCATGCATCATATTTATTTTGCAAAAAAAAGTTAAATAAATCACCCAACATCAATCGACAAGCAATATTTTGATTTTATGACTTTCACGAAATAATTCAATTATTTCACTGAAAACGTATCAAAATTGTTAGTTACTCAGTTTAATTGGCAAAATTTTGCTTGTCATTTGATCTATCCAAAAGTTTTTTGATTTGATTATTAAGAGGAAAAAGTAGAGATAATCTATTAACTAATATCGATATCACATAAAAAAAAGCACGTATTCAATTATTTTTAATGCTTTCGATATTGCATATAATTACGACCTTAAAAAATGTTTGATGATTAGATTAGTTATTTGGAATGAATTAAGCCCTAAAATTTCATAGAGTTCGGTTGAAAAATTTGTGCACAGTCAGATTTAACTTAAGCTTTATACACTTTTTCCAGTTTTAGCTCAGAAAGTAGCAATAGAAGTTCAGAAAGTTATAATTGAAGTTCAATTGGAAACTCGGATCTTTAATTGTAATTTTTCTGAACTTCAATTGAAAATTCTGAACTTCAACAGAAAATTCTGAACTACAATTCTAATTTTCTGCAGTTCGATTGAAAATTCTGAGCTTCAATATAACTTTCTTAGCTTTAGTTGCAATTTTCTGAACTTAGTTTTCATTTTCTGAACTTCAAATGAAAATTCTGAACTACAATTCGAATTTTCTGAACTTAATTGTAACTTTCTAAACTTCAATAGAATATTCTGAACTTCAAATGAAAATTCTGAATTACAATTCTAATTTTCTGAACATGAATTGAAAATTCTGAACTTCAATTGCAATTTTTTGAACTTGATTTGTAATTTTTCTGAGTTTCAATTGTAATTTTCGGAATTTCAATTGCAACTTTCTGAACTAAAACTGAAAAAGGTGTAGGTAGACCTGTCAAAGTCCGATGACAATAAATTAATTTGATAAGTTCAAAGCCATAACTAGAAGGGTGAGGAAGGATAGAGGGTGTACTTACAATTTAAAACGATAGATAGCAGAATAAGCTGAGAGACTGAGGCCATTTTCAAAGATAGGTTAGAATATTAAAATTTAGTCATGGACTGATAGGTTGGGTTAGACTGAATGAGTCCATAGTGTTACCAGAAGTTTCATCAACGACCAAACCGAAAACCCCCTATCAGAAACCAGGACATGTGTCATAAAATAACTCCATAATCTTAGCAAATACTAAAGGCTTTCTAGGACCAATGCTACTTGCGGCTTTTATAGTTGATAGCTGCGCCACTAATAATATCAAAAGTTGTAGCCTGGCTAGCGCAGGCCGCAAAACGTGCTCGATCGTTTCCTTCTCCGACCCGCACTTCCTACACCAGCCACCACTGACTAGGCCTGAGTTAAAAGCATCTGATACCAAAAGGTAGTGCCCATAAAGCCAGAGCCTACACTCCCCTTATACAATGACGAGATAAACTTTGTCACTTTAAGGTTTTAAGACCTGGACATGACTTTCGAGGCCAATCAGCCCGGTGACCCAATATAGATGTCCAGTTCTTCTTATGCCAATTGCACTTTTAGATGTTGTTATATTGAAGATTATTGCCTTAATTACTGCTTGGCTGTCATCATTAAAGTTGATGCGGCTGCTATTTCCTCCAGTGGTTCTATTGCTTTGGTTACTACTTTGGCTACTACTTCCGCCTGAAAAACATTACAGTGATCTGGCAGCTAACAGAATCTGCTTATTTCTTGATCAGCATGTTCGGTGTACACGCCTATGGCCACATCGGCCATTTGAGCGCCCTTCTGCAAACCAACCACTTCTATTGTGGCAGGTTCGGCAGTGTAGTCAGTTCGCCCAGTATTTGATGACGCCAGAATACTGTGGCCGTATGGGTTGAGCTCAAGCTGCCTCGATGCATTGAGTTTCTTTGTAGTTAGAAGAGCCAAGTTTTTCCCCACCAGTTCTGCAAGTAGGATATGCAGGATGGTATGTAAGTGCTATCTGCGTGGAGATGCGCTTCAAGGGAAGGCGTAAATATTCCCCGTTCTCTTCCTTTATTAATCCAATGTACTAAATTTTCCCTTAGCTTGGACTTTCCCCAACCGCTGCACTCAATGTCCGCAGAGAAATTCTTCCACGAGAATCTCTTCGCCTGCCTAATTTCTTGCTTGTAGGTCCCCAATAGATCCCTAAAGCACGCTTCGCTTTCCGCGACCTTTGCCAGCTTAAACGTTGCTTTTACCTGTCATCTAAGAAAAGTAGCTCCGGCGGCTTTGCCTTATCTCTGAATTTTCCTAGAGGTGAGTCACTTCTATATGCAGTCATAAATGTCTTTGAGAGGTAATCATTGGACTTCTCCAGTTCCTCTATATTGGCAACCTCTTTGGCTTGTACCAGAGTTGTTTTTAAATTTTCCTAGAATTTGGTCCAGATTATTTACCCAGGAGTTCAAAGGTACCTCCATTCTCTATCCACTTGAGGCGGTTGCCGAAGCTTTTACACACATGGCCTGAGCTATATAAGGGAGTCATGCGCACACCGGAAATATCACAAGATACATGGACTTTATGGACATATATAGGTTGAAGTGGCCGGTCCATGAGGACCTCACATAGACTGATTGAGTCCGTAGTATTATGGACATATATAAGAAATTTTACAAGCAAGGCGCGGCGAACCTTGTTCCCATCGGCCATAAGCCACTTTCTAAAACATGTTTTGCAAGCCCCAGGTTTACGCGCGCCTTGTGAGATTTAAAAGTATAACAGCACGACCGCACGGACGAGGAGCCTAGCGCTTAACCAAACTTCCGACGGAGTTCTTGATGCATGGTGCTTGTTTTATAGAAATAAGAATGAAATTACTCAAGTTCGCAACCCAGTACCCGAAAGCTGGCTTTAGTAACCATCAACATAGGTATGTAGTTTTGTAATTTTACTCTAATTTTTTAAAATAATTTTTCCTTTTGGCGGCTGCTGTGGTTTGATGGTAGCGTGCTCCGCCTGCCACACCGGATAACCTGGGTTCACACCCCGGCCAAAGCAACATCGAAATTTTAGAAACAATTTTTTTTTCAATTAGAAAAAGTTTTTCTGCCCCTCGGCAGTATTTGCAAGCACTTCGAGTATATTTCTGCCATGGAAACTCATCTATCTTGCAGATGTCGTTCGGAGTCGGCATAAAACAAGTAGGTCCCGTCTCGCCAATTTTTAGGAAAAAATAAAAGTAGCACGACGCAAATGGGAGAGAAGGTCGGCCCAAAATCTCTTCGGACGTTATCGCGCCTTACATTTAATTATTTTTTTTTCGTTTTGTTTCGTTGCCATTTATATTTGTACGCTCATAGCTTAACGCTCAATTGATGAATGATTCAACTGGTATGTAATTCAACAGGTAAACAATAATAACAACAACTTCAACTCGCAATTACATCTGGCAGACATGCTTGCATAATTAAACATACACACATACACTCACACATTTTTTATATACTCTTCAGCTCACTACACGTTCGTCTTATTTACGCGCATTTAAATTGCTTCATTTGCAATACAATTAATCGCGTTGACACACCCACGTCATATCACCATTTTTATACATACAAATGAATGTTGTAATATTCGCATGCAAGCAAAATATGTTGGATACATTGCCATTGTTGTTGTTGTCTTCATTATTGTCACTAATGACATGCTGCATGTTGTTATGCTCGATTATTGAGTGTTGCATGTTTCCTCCAATGATGCCACTCTTTGACGTAGGGCCACTCAACGCTTTTGTATTTTGTATGAGTACTTGAACGATAAATGTTTTTAAATTTTTCCTGCGGAAACATTGTTGACTTTTGTTATTGTTCGATGTGTATGTTTTTTTTTAACTGATTACATGTACACTTTACTGATGAGTTTTTTAGCGATTGGGTTTTCTCCCTTTTTCTTTTTTTTGTTCAGGTCAATATAATTATTTTGCTGAATTTTTCTGGGTAAATATGTATGTATATGTGCATATTTGCGTATGCATGCATATTTTTTTGCTTAACATACGAGGTGTGGCAATTATCCGGGGATCTATATCAATCAATGAATGTTATAAAATAAAGTCGATAAATATCGTTGTAAGCTCATCACTTCACACAGAATGGTACGATTTTTAAATAGTTGTTTGCATATGAAAGCTTAGCTACATGAGAGGGACGTTTTCAATATAATTTAAAAGTATATACTATAGGGGTGTATCAAATTGCCAAAATGTAGTAAAACATCATACAATTTTTATTTAAGCAGCCGTAAATTCAAAACGGATGGATCGCTTAGAATGTTTCTACTTTGCAGTAAAACTTTGAAATATTTACCTTCATTCTGCATCACATACAAACTTGATTGATTGATATGAGCAAAATTGTTTGAATAAAACTAACATTTTTTCCAAAAAATACAGCGGGTGTGTTTGTTCGCTGTGAACTGTGCGAGCGTACTTGCTTTGAGTTGGACATTAAGCACATCACATTATGCGTCACATACATAGCATCCGCTAGCGTTATTTAATTTCGGGAGTGCATGTATATGCATGTATGGAAGTATGCGTGTATGTGTTTTCATTTCATATCAACTTGACAAACGTACATATTTATGCGTTTAAATGTTGTAAATGGTTAGGAATGCACATTCTTAAACAAAAGTTTTATTTTTTGGTATGTGTGTGTGTCTACGCTAAAGTTTTAATTAAAATTGTTTAATTATGCTAAAGTTTGTGCATTACGAAGTTTTAATCTATCTAACTCTATTTGTAAACCTACATCCTGTTTGAGGACTCCGAAACCACTTCGTCGATTTTATTAAAATTTTCAGGGTGGTTTCACAGCAACTCGTTGGGCGTTCCTGTGTAGTCTCTTCTCAGAAAGTGTACCAGGGACCGATCTATTCAAATAAATTCTAACTATTCAACGCTCGATTTACCTGAAATTTGCCTAGACTAGTAACTACGATAATTTTTTTTCCGAAATGTAGACCAGGAACCGATCTATTCGAATAAATTCTATTCATGGTTCGATTTGCATGAAAATTTGTATTTATGTAGCCCTTTGCCTGGTACTGGGAATAAGATATAGAGAAGAATAAGGAGAGCTAGAGAGAAGAGAAAAAAGGGAGGAGGAAAGAGACTGCGATAGAGTTAGACGAAGGTACGGAGATATAGATAGATGGAGCGAAAGAGAAGTGAGGGCAAAAATCGAGAAAGAGACGCAGAGAGAGAAAGGCAGAAAGATAGAGAGGAGTGAATAAAAGGATAAGGAAAGGGGAGAAAGGGGAGGTCGAGTAAGACGTAAAAACTTCTAAAAACTTATACAGATATAACAAAATTAGGGCGTAATAACGTCTGCATGGTCTGCTAGTTTAGTTATAAATAAAAAACTGCCATATAATTGTGATTTTTGGCGACCTCTTAATTAATTACTATTTTGTTTAAAGCTGGCTTCAGGTCAAATTGAGTAAAACACAATATGTTTAAGTTTTACTACCAATATATTTCGGCTACTCTTCCGGTAACTGAAGACCGGCGGGGCGTAACTATTGACAAAATCAAAACAAAATAAAATAAACAAAATAAGTAAAAAACTGCCAACATTTTTTCATTTGTCATCATCTGCTTGAGAGTGGGGATCTTCCTTTTACTTAAAGTTGAAAGTTGAAGTAGATAGCACATTTGATTTGTGTTATGCGTATTTTTTGCAAGCCACTCTTTTAGTGGCGTAGTGGAAACGTGTGACGTAAATTAAAGCAACGCGTTGTGATTAAAGTTTTAGTGAAATCTGGCGAAAAACCCAGAGTGGAGATGATGTTTTAGTAGGACTGTGACACGCGTAAACACAGTCAACAGTAGGTGGAAAAGAGTGAGAAGTGGCCAACGAAAACGAGGATGTCAAAGTCATAACTGAAGTCCATGTTGTTTTTTTTCGATACCCACCCACGGGCATCATCGTGAATACGTTACCTCTGGCCCAGACAGTGAATGCAAAATTCTATGTTGGCGTTTTGGAGAGGCTGCGTGCACGTGTTTTTCGTGTGTGACTCGAACTCACGACATATGGCAGGGTCTTGCATCCCGACAATGCACCGACCAATTCCTCGTTCGTTTTTCAAGAGTTTCTTGGCAAAAAAGACAGCCCAACGTGCTTACCCACCCGCACCCGATATGGCTTGCACTACTTTTTTCTATTACCCAAGATGAAGTGCACGTCAATCAATCAAGGGAATTCCTCATGGTGTCGTAAAGTGGGTCCAAAACGTTGTATCCGTGTTGCTAAACGCTCTAATTTCGTAGGACTACCAATTTGCTTTCAATCATAGCACAAACGTTGGAATCGTTGTGTAGAGTTAGAGGGAGAGCTTTATGAGGGTGGATATTATAATTTTTCATAAATTTTAAATTGTCTTGTTCCAGGAACTTAGTTGCCACACCTCGTACTACTCTTATGTACTCATGTTTTCACATTCATAGATGTATTCATTGAACTCTTTAACCAAACATTTCCGTCATTAACTTAAATTAATTTGTGAAATTAACTTTATGTTGTAGTGATTAAAACTTCATTTCGTATTACGTCGCCTCATTTTCAATTATTCCAATGCATTATTTATTCATTTCGCTGTAGTACCTGTTTTGCGCAACAACTTTGCCAATCGTGTCCCTTGTTGACAATTAACATTTGGTTGTTAAAAAAATCACTAGCTCGATTGTAAAGAGATATACTAATATAAATTCTCTGGAATAGTCAGATACGCTCGAAATGCTATGTTAGGGAATAGAGATTGTAAGTTTATATGATCGAAAGGTTTTAATTATTTATCGAAAAGTTATCGACATGATATCGGAAAATTATCGGGTTTCTATCGAAAAGTTATCATTTGTTATAGGAGTGTTACTAGTTTGTTATTGATGTGCTCTCGATTTGTTATCAAAAAGTTATTATATTGATGTCGAATGCTTAAAGACTTCTTATCGGAGTGTTAATAATTTGCTATCGGTTGTTATCGAATACTCATCGGCTTTTTATGAAACAGATAGCGGCAGTACGCTAATGTTAAATCGATGATGCATTGACCTGTAACCTGTAACCCGTAACCAGTAACAGGCCGATAAGAAAGCAATAAAAATCTGACGAAAGCTCTTTTCAAGAGGACCGAAATTATTTGTTTTGGGTGTGCGGACTATATTTACGTATGTATATTACGTCTACAATTTTCGCCTAAAAGGCAATACAGTGATTTTGCAGTCAGTATGAACTATTTCTATATGTACACTAGGGCGGGTCGATTTAAAAATCGCTCATTGCTCTGTGAAAATCGTATTCTAGGGATCAAAATAAGAAACTTTGCCGAAGGAACCATACCTCTAAAACGAATTCTGATGTCCCCCCAGGTAGGGGTAAATTTTGAAAAATCCCACTTTGACCCATTTAGAGTGCTCCAATCGAGTCCAAATGTATGACCGACCCCCACTAACTTTGGAGGCCCGACCCACCGATGCCAGTGACACACCCCCTGGAACCCCCCTGGGGGTAAAGTGCGTGTAAAGTGCAAAACCGGCGATTTTTTTGAAATGTTTATATGGTGAACCCCCAGGGGGATTCCAGGGGGTGTGCCACTGGCATCGGTGGGTCGGGCCTCCAAAGTTAGTGGGGTCGGTCATACATTTGGACTCGTTTGGAGCACTCTAAATGGTCAAAGTGGGACTTTTTCAAAATGTACCCCTACCTGACATCAGAATTCGTTTTAGTGTTATGGTTCCTTCGGCAAAGTTTCTTATTTTCATCCCTAGAATATGAGTTTCACAGAGCAATGGGCTATTTTTTGCCTCCCCACAAATCGACCCCGCCCTAATGTACATACAATAGAGATGGTCCGAACTCTTCCATTAATCTCCTGCCTTTTCTGTTTCCCACAAAATCTATCTTTTTCTTTGACGGCCGCCGTGGTGTGATGGTAGTGTGCTCTGCCTATTACACCGGATGTGCTGGTCCTAAGCGGCGTCGCACCACGGCAGCGATTTTTTTCTTTCGAAGCAGTTTTACGAAGCTATTTTCAAAAAATTTAAAGTCTATAGTGAAAAAAAAGGGTGCTCCAAAATAATTTGAAATGCTAATACCATTCATAAAAATAACACTCGGATTATTGTACAACTCCACAACCAACTAAAAAAAGACCCAAAATGCGTGCATTGAAAGGAAGTTCATTTGAAAGGCGTGTAACTTTAAATTGAGCCTCAGAAATAAAGTAAAATAATTAATAACGAAGCTAAAATATTTTTGTACTAATTGAGGTAATTGCTATGCCTTACATGGGCGGATAGGGGTGGCAGAGGACTAATCGACCAACCGATCCCAACATCGCCACGCAAACAATGCATAAAACAGACTAACAAAAAAAGAGTCTAATAGCGAATTGCTGACTGTTGCTCTACCTGACTATTGACTTTCTTTTGCAGGGCAACAATCAGAATAGAAGTTGGTCTAAATTGAAGCAAGAAACTAATTGGACAAAAGCGACCTCAAAAAGAAACAACTATACTTTTAAGAAGCACACGCTAATGGTATTTCAACATTTTACAACAAAAGTAACATAAAAGAATTACCGCAAAGAAATTTTGCTAACGAAAACGTAATAAAAGTATTCGGCGAAATGAAA
Source organism: Eurosta solidaginis (assembly GCA_029619165.1). Taxonomy (NCBI): domain Eukaryota; kingdom Metazoa; phylum Arthropoda; class Insecta; order Diptera; family Tephritidae; genus Eurosta; species Eurosta solidaginis. The sequence goes on along the minus strand of JARSSU010039418.1, from coordinate 19,005 downwards.
GTAAAAGCAAGTACAACAGCAACAACGAACTAGTAAAAAAATGGAATTAATATCGTTGGCAACACGCAAATTTGAAATGTTTACAAACAAACAGTCATACAAAGTGACAGGCGACAGAAGATGGATGTTAGACGAAAAATGTTTAGGTGAAGCGCGTGAGGGCAAACGGGACATAAAGGCACAGTGTGAAACGTTTTTGAAAATATCACAAGTAATCGGGAACACGAACAAGCAAAGAAATAAAAAAGTTATTGCGAACAGCAATCCGAGTACATATGTACTCGTATGAGTACCAATATGCATGCGAATGCGAATATGGAATAAGAACGTCAATACGAACATGAAAATGCATACAAATACGAATATGAAAAGGAATGCGTAAACGAAATTGAACTGTACTTCAAATATACACACTAATACGATTAGTTATTCGACAACATATACGACTACAAACGGAAAGGTGAAACAAATACGAATGCGAACAAAAACTGAACACGAATATGTAAGATTACGAATGCGAAAACGAATATAAAGCGAAGTCAAAAACAACCAGAAAGAATTCGAATATGAACTGAATAGGCGTCAGAATAGGAATACGACTATGAAGTAGTTGCAAATAGCCCTATTATGAATAATAGTACTTTGAACAAATTTTATATTGTAGTGAATTTTAGGAATATCTTAATTATTCTGCACCTTCTGATATAGTTCGAATCGCTGAACAGACGAATAATAACTCAAATATCAGGTATAACAAAATTTTGTTTATTTACAACACTACTATGGTAGTAGTACTTCACAAATAAATTACTCGCATACTTCACTTACAAGGTTTTAAAGTAAACTTATTATTTATCAGCTTGCTCTGCTCTTATACTCTCAGTTACCTTGTTCGCCTATTTCTTCTGGGGTTTAGACTATCCCGAACGGCCTTCTCGAATAGTTGTTTATTTATTTTTCATTTCTGTATCTCATAGCTGCTTATTTATTTCTCATTTCATTCTTATATGTATATGCTTCTATATACATGTATGTGAAGTAACGTCTTATGCACTCTTTATTGGCATGTACATATCTACATCTCATACTCACTTCTAGCATGTGTGCGTGTATGGCGGACTAATATGCAATATATGTGTGACTGTTTTCCCTTTCATCTGCTTGCCATGCTGTTCTTGTTGTCCAGCATTTATTACTAGCGGCATAGTGACGTATCGAAACTGCTAATGTTCGCTACAATATATATACGAATGCGAATATGTATGCGGATATGAATGCCAAAACAAACATTCACACAAAAATTAATTTGGTTATGAACACTAAACAAAAATATTATTTTGTCCCACTGTGCGTCAGAGTAATACGCATTTACCATTAATATTATAAAAAACCATTAATATTACAAAGTACTAATTTCTTATGGTTAGTGATAGAACTATGTGAAATTTAAAGCGTTATTAAATTTGTAAAGGTCTAAAATGGAAGGCTGGCACTGAGAATTGTAAGAAGCAGGGTTAGAACTTTACTGGGATCGTAGCACAACAGGAGTATTTAAAAATTTGCAAAATTTTTATCATTTTATTTATTCATTTACTTTATGCACAGACTGCTCAAATCTTGCAGATTACTTAGATTAGTTTGAACTGGACTTGAAGACTTCACATAGACTGAATGTGTTCATAGTGTAACCAGACTATGTTTGACGACCAAGCGAAAAAAACCCAATTAGGTACCAGGCCTTATGTAATAGAATAACCCTTGCTCTTGGCAAATGCTAAAAGTTCTCTATGAACTAGCTTAATTGCGGCACCTAATAGGTGTAGCCTTGACCTCGCGAGCGCTGGACATTAACACAGAAACGTGCTCAACCGTTTCTCTTTGCAGCTCGTACTTCCTATACCTGCAGGTACTGACGAAGCCTAGCTTATAAGCATGTGACGAAAGCTAGTTTGAAGTGTCATCATAAGTACCCGGTACTGGAAATATACTGGAAATATTACCGAAAAAGGGTCCGGTTTAGAAAAAGTACATAATGATAAAAAAGTACCCGAATTCGAAAATGTTGCCGTTTTTGAAAAAGGACACGTATCCGTAAAACTATCTGGTTCTGAAAGGTACCCGGTTCCAAAAAGTACCCATTTCTAAAAAATTATCTAGATCCGGTTCTGAAAAGGTATCTGGTTCTAAAAAGTAGCCGGCCTCAAAATAGCACCCGGATCCGAAAAAGTACCCTGATGGGAAAAAGGTCTCGGTATTGAAAAATTACCGATCATAAAAAATCCGTGGATCCGCGAAAGTTCACCGCTCTAAAAAAAGTACGCGGTTCTAAAAAGTACCCTGTTTTGGAAAAGCAGCCACATCCGAAAATATCCCGGATACAAAAAACCATCCTGATCGGAAAAAAGGCGCAGTTTTCAAAAAGTACTTGGCTAAAAAATGCATCTGGAGCCATGTAACTAAATAGTTCCCAAAAACTCTAATTCTAAAAAAATACCTGGTCCTAAGGAGTACACGGCCCCCAAAAAGGGCTCGGTAATGAAAATTTGCCCGTTTGTAAAAAAATCTCCGGATACGCGGAAGCACACGGCTCTAAAGAAAACCCCGGATCAGAAAAACTATCCGGTTCTGAAAATGTACCCCGCTCTAAAAAGTATGCGGTTCTTAAAAAGTGGCCGGATCTAAAAATGTACCCTATTTTGAAAATGTACTCGGTTCTAAAAAAGTACCCGGCTCGGAAAAATTTCCCTGTTTCTAAAACGTGCTCGCTTCCTTTATATGTATGTATGTATGTCTTGACTTCAATGGTAGCATAGCTCAAAAAACACGATTTTTTGTTTTTATTAGAGACTAATAAAAACCTCGGAAAATCAAAAATATTTGAGGACACATAACCGATAACACTTTAGCACACAACTTTGTCGGAAATTTAAAGAACTTATGATTATTTCTTTTTCTGCTCAGCTTGTTGTTGTTGTTGTAGCGATAAGAGCGATAAGACACTCCCCGAAGGCCTTGGGGAGTGTTATCGAGTTCATGGTCCTTTGCCGGATGCATATCCGGTACGTTCCGGTACCAAGCCCGACCATCTCGGGAACGATTTGTTATGACCACATGCGACCTTCTAGGCCGTACCGCCCTCCCGCCCCCAGATCCATGAGGAGTTCGGGGTCGCCAGAGCCTCAGCTGGTAATGAAACAGGATTCGCCACGGATAGGTGAGGTTGACAATTGGGTTTGGAGAAGCTATGTATTGCGCTGGCAACCTGAAAGGGCTGCGCTACACAAACCCCTTGAATCCGGTATTTTAGTCGCCTCTTACGACAGGCATACCTACCGCGTGTATATTTTAATCCCCTAACCCGCTGGGGGGTTTCTGCGCAGCTTTTTCTGCGTTCTGTGTGCCACGGCTGTCTTAACCATGTTTGTGCCACTGTGTCATCAGTGACAGCTTTTAAGTAGCACATAAACCATCACCACAACCATTGCACTTCATGGAATTTCCTTTAACGCTTTGCTTCTTTGAGTAGGTTTTTTGTTGTTGCTCCTAATTTTGTGCTTTAACATTTTGCAATTTATGATTTGATTGATGGCTTTGTGCTCATTCGAATTTTCAATGACTCTCCATACAGCTCGTTACCGTTCCTTTAGCGGTATTGGCGGTTGTGCTTGAAAGGAATTTTCTATTATGCAAAGCAATAAAGCAAAATTTCTTTGCTATTTCTAACACATTCATGTTAAATGAGGTAAACCTTTTTTTTAGACATAAATTTGCATTGATGAGCGATTGAGTGATTATTTAAATTTTATTGTGCACATGTACTACTGGTAGCTACATAATTTTTGTCACATAATTGTGTAAGGAAGTGCTGAATGAATTTGAAACAAATTCTATCTTTTGCTTTGCATATTTTTGTAGGAGTTCGTTTTGATTGCAAATGAGAAATTTCAAATTCGTTATGAGTTTAGTATTTTAATGAAGTTAAATTGAAGGTCTTGCATAGAAACTGAATCGCCTAAATCTTAATATTTACACAAATAAATAGATGTGAAACCAAATTTGGCATTACAGTTTACATGAAGAATAACGCAAGGCGCTTGTATAATTTATCCGAAAAATACACCCAGGCGATGTCTATAAAACCGTCATAACGACCGCGTTCAGACTTCAAGAGCATCTGTACATGTCGTTTGTTTAGGAAATGGCACACATTCTTTTCCGATACTGGCTTGCGGCGTTTACGCCTGAGATAATCTGCGTCTCAGGAAATGTGTTGCTTTTATGAAAATTATTATATTTAAATTATGTCTATTTTCCAATCAAAAAAAAATTTTTTTTCAAACCAAACTTTTTTCCAATCAAATTAAACTTTTTTCAAAGAAATTTAAACCCTTTTGGAACCAAACCAAACTTTTTTTAAGTCGAATGAAACTTTTTAAATTAAATGAAATTTTTTCAAATCAAGTTAAACATTCTCAAATGAAATAAAACTTTTTTCAGATCAAATTAAACTTTTTTCAAATCAAATCAAATAAAACATTTTCCAATAAAAACTGGTTTCTGATCAAATTAAAACATTTTCAAATCAAATGTGAGACTCTTTTCAAATCAATTTAAACTTTTTCAAATCAAAAGAAAAATTTTCGAATCAAACAAAACTTTTTTCACATCAAACAAAACATTTTTCAAACAAAACAAAACAATTTTCAAACCAAAGGCAACTTTTTTTTAAATCAAATGAAGCTTTTTGAAATCAAACAAAATTGTTTTCAAATTAAATGAAATTTCTTCAAATCCAACAAAACAATTTTCAAACCAAATGCAACTTTTTTTAAATCAAACGAAACAGATTAAACTTTTTTCAAATTAAACGAAACTTTTTTCAAATTAAATTAAACTATTTTCAAATTAAATTAAACTTTTTCAAAACAAATAAAAGTTCTTTCAAATCAATCAAATCATTTTTCAAATTAAATAAAACATTTCAAAATTAAATTAACTTTTTTCAAATCAAGTTAAACTTTTTTAAATCAAATAAAATACTTTTCAAATTAAATGAACATTCTTCAAATCCAACAAAATCATTTTCAAACCAAATGCAACATTTTTTAAACGACATCTTTTTTCAAATCAAAGGAAATTTTTTCAAATTAAATTAAACTATTTTCAAATTAAATGACTTTTTGAAAACAAATAAAAGTTCCTTCAAATCAAGCAAATAATTTTTCAAATTAAATAAGACATTTCAAAATCAAACGAAACTTTTTTCATATCAAGTTAAACTTTTTTAAATCAAATGAAACTTTTTCAAATCAAATAAAACTTTTTTCAAATCAAACGAAACTTTTTTCAAATCAATTTAAACGTTTTTTCAAATTAATTAAAACATTTTCCAAACAATGTCACGTATAACGAAACCTTTTCCGAATATGAAATTCTGTTCAAATCAAATTAAACTTTTTTCAAATGAAACGAAACTTTTTTCAAATCAAATTAAACTTTAAATGAAACTTTTTCAAAACAAAGGTATTTTCGAATCAAACAAAACATTTTTCATTTCAAATAAAACATTTTCCAAATCAAATGAAACATTTTCAAGTCACATAAAACTTTTTTCACATAGAACGAAACTTTTTTCCAATAAAAACTTTTCCCAAATCAGCAAAACTTTTTTCAAATCAAACAAAACCCACACATCAAAACAGGTATGGTGAGCGACTTGTAGAACTTTAGTTCGTCAGTAGGCCTGTTGGCAAGTCCGCTAAAGTGGCATTGTTTTTGCTGTTATGCTGGTTCGTAAATAGACGAAATCCCACGCAGTCTTGAATTTATATCCGTCAACAGTGATGTGGCTGCCAAGGCGCGATTCTATCTTGGTTGACACAAGTACTTCGTCTTGTCTTCATTTAGCGCAAGACCCATTTTATTTTTTTTGTATCTAATCCAGAGAAGGTAAAACTCATAGCGCGCTTGTTAAGACCAATAATATCAATATCATCAGCATACGGCCCTATAATAGATTGTAATAATACGTTTTAGTTCTGCTGCTAGAATTATCTTCTCCAGCATTATGTTCGAGAAATCGCACGAAAGGAGGTCGCCTTGTCTGAAGCCTCGTTTGGTTTAGGATGACTGCGAGAGGTCCTTCCCCATCCTTACGGAACTAGTGGTATTGCTGAACGTCATTTGGTAGAGCCTTACAAATTCTACAAGGATCTTAATAGCAGCATACAAGCAGCTTCTATTGGCGCTGTCATTATTCAACCCCGGTAATACAAGCCTCAAATTCAAACCCACCTCACATTTTAATCACATTCTTAATCCTTTTGGTAGTCATATTCGCGTTCGTATTTACACTTCATTCAAAGCCCTTTAGTAAATCATTAAATAGTTCTACTACTCATTCATTTGCTTTACAATTTCTTGGAACTCCTAATTTAAATGTGATGAGCTTTCTTGTGGCATGGCACGCTTGCGTGCGCTGTTGATTGGTTAACGGCTTTTTAATTGCTTTGTGTATTTCCTTAATTACCCTTTTCTTGGCACTCAACACTTTAAGCGACACTTTATTCTGTTTCCTATGAAAAAAAAACACTTCCACTGAAATTTATTTAGGTCCTATTTGTTTGCATTTCATTTTCTTGCATTTTTTCCTTTGACGAAATTGCAGCGCAGCAGACGGTTAATTGTATTAAAGTGTTGGAATTTAAGGCAACTAATGTAGTGATACAGGTTTGTATTTGATTTTCAAAAACCTTCAAACGTTCAGCTTGGCTCTGGCGCACGTTTTCTTTCCCCCATATTTCAAGTGGCGGTCTTGTCGTTCAGGTGGTCATGCGAGCAAGATAAGTCACTTAGAATCTTTCCAATGTAGATAACTAGGAGGAGAGGGGGGAGTCACAATCCAGGGAAAAGGCAAGTGCAAAAAACATTTATGTGGACTTGAAGAGCAAAAGTAACGCAATGTCAATGAGCTCCGTAAAAAACGGTAGGATTGTCGGAGCAGAGAAGAAGTATGGAAGCAGAGATTGTAAGGGAACTCTTTACAACAAAAACGACGCTTAGGAGCGGACAAGGACTTAATGGCGAGGAACCTTTGCTACTGCAATCAGTACTAGAAGGGAGGCGCGATCGGCGGAAGGCTGATTTTAAAAGACAGAAACAGTCCAGCACCATAGCCGTGAGGTAGCATCGAAAAGATATGTTGCTCTAAGTCTGGGGGGTAAATGACCAACAGCACCAAAAGTGCAACTACCACTTAAGCTGTAAATCACAGAATAAGGAGGAGGGGTGAGTGTTGGACGTGTGTAAACAACAAGTAAAAGTGGCAGGTGTGCTAATGGGAGTTAGTACCAAAACTCCACCTTTCTGGGGAAGTTCAAAGTGAGTACCACTGAGACTCCAACTCTGTCTGACTTTGGCGCTGATTCATCGTAGCAATCCCCTCGTACAGATGTCCCCCGAAAAGGTGGAGATCTATAGAAACTAAGCTTATCAAGTGAGTAACCCGATCACATCCTTTGACTCGGTGGTTAAGTATAAATTGGGGCAGCAATATGACGATTTTAAAGTGGCTAGAAGAATTTTTTTTTACCTTCTAAAGCAAGGGTCGAGCGCACGTATTTAGGTTTCGAATAGACGCAGATACCTGCGAGACCAAGTTGCAAGGTTTTAATCGAAAACGTCCTGAAGTCGAATTTGAAGATATCTCGCTTATTTCAGCTTAGGGTGGAATCCCTTTACTTTCCAAATAAAAGAAATTAGGCGCGATATGTTATACACGGAGCTGGGGAAAATGCCCTGTGGCTTAGGCAGAGTTTATTTGCGCTTCAGTAGGACAAGTCCCGAAGGACAACAATCATAACACGCTAGACCAAACAAGGTAGAGATAGACCACGGAAGCCTTATCTCAAGCGTGCACGTGGAGTTCGTAAAGGAATTCGAGGGGTTGATAAGCGCAATACAAAGCTTTATAGCTTCAAAGCTTCCGCAACCCAATTGTCAACCTTGCAGGGAATCCTGTTACAAATATGAATGTACCATACATATATTTATCAGCGACCCCAAGTTCCTAAGCGAGCTAGGGGTTGGGCGGGATAGACTAGGAGGTTTAATGTGGTCGTATTATTCGTTCCCGAGATGGGCGGGCTAGTACATTTATGGTGATTTGTAACCAGAAAGTGCCGGATCCAGTAAAGCACCATCAACATCGATAGAACTCCCCAAAAACCCGCTAACCGGTTGTGCCGGTTCTACAAAAACACCTTCAACACAGTGAAATGGGTTCCGAGGGAGCTTCTCCTCAACCCTGAGTCTCCAACAGTTGACGTGGTCCAAAAGCATGGCTATCATCAGGGAGAAGGTTTCTGGCCATACAAAAGGCTGCTTTCAGGTCCGTTGAAATTTACTACGACAGTCAAACATCGATTAAAACTCCTCGCTTTTTTCAGAGGTAGCAATATAAGTATTGCATACAGTCACTAACTGCCCTTTCAGTGCACGAGAATGGTGATGTGGATGCAAGTTCACCAAGGAGCTGTGTTCCTGATTCACAGTTCTGTTAAATCGCATTGCTCCCCTTCTTGGGAATTGCAAACTCTTCGTTAAGTCTATACTTACCGACAAAGCACGGGAACCCATTTGTAAGGTTTACTCACAAACCTGACATCGCATAAATGAGAACCGAACTAGGTTCCTTATCAATCACAATTGTCTCTCCTTAGGTTCATTGAACGGGATATTGACGGAACACTGGGAGTAAACGGCGAAAGCAACCTACCGAATGACTTTCGACGTACCCGTACGTAGGAGGAAATAGAAGGTGTTGAGAATTTACTCTGCATATGCCCGTGCAGAGATGTACGCGCAGTGATACACTGACCGTTTGTTGTCGAAAGGTTGCTCAAGGAACACACAGGACATGATTTCTCCATTCACTTGCCTACTGAGAGCAATACTTTACCTAACGATATAGCCGATGAGTAAGACCGTATTTCTCGTCACTACGTTATTCTTGTGCGAACCTATCGGAGTTCCAGCTCGCCTAGAACAAAGAATATCAAGCCGGCTTTGAATGGAAGAACGATTTTTACGTTTAGTTAAAAGCAAAAAACCTGTAGCCCGAAGGTGGGAAAATATTTGCCTAAAAATGCAAAGAATGAAAGGCTGCTAAATTTACTACCAATCAGATTTTTGCGATATGTCGCATTTTAAGAAGACGCAGGATAACAGAGTTGACACGCAACATCTCTTTGCGACTTCAAAGCGCCTTTGAAACTGAACTTTCTTCCAGACATATGAAACTAAATGAGGCTACAGACAAGGCAATGTCTAACATACAACTTTTTTGACCTGAAGCAGGGATGGCGGCAATTCGAAACGGCTATGATATTGCTGGCGATTTTCACCCAATGTAAAAAATGGGCGTAGCAATGTACTTGGATGTGAAAAGTACCTACCTATCTCTTCCCTTTGCCTGCACACATTCAAGGCAATCAAACTAGCCTATCTCCTTATTGTGCGACAATTAATTATTTTGTCACCTTCATGATGAATGCAGAGTAAAATGCTAATTGCAAAGCATAAGGGCACAAACAAATAAGAAGCATACACATTCCAATGAAACAAAACAAAAAATGGTCAGTGACATAATTTATAAATCGCTTCAACCCAGAAATACTTTTTTGAGGGAATACACATTTGCATTCAACAAAAAAACAAAAACAAAACAGCACTCAATGCCTACCCAACAATTTTAACACTTAAATAATTAGTTGTAATTTTGTATGAGGTCTTTTCCTTGCTTTGGGTTTCAAAGCATAGAATTTCAGCTACTTAATCACAATGCGTTTGGTTTTATTTCCTACAATGTGTCCAGCACTGCCCACCCGTTTTGGTGAAAAAGTAATTTGCAATGCTAACACTTTACCGTCCACTACGTTGATTTCCTTTTCTTATTGTAGACATTTTTACTTTCACATTATTTTCTCACATTTCACTGACATTGGCTGTCATTCATCAAGTTGATTTTTGAAAAGGGGAGATTTTTTGTAGAATTGTTATTAAGGCCAGTTGGGCCTTGAAGGGTTTACTATTCAGTTGGGGATTTAGTATAAGGGTTAGAAAGGCTTAATATTTGCAAACGTTAAAATGGAATGAGGTCTCATTTAATGGCGGCATTTAAAAATAAATAAAACAAATAAATTATTAGTTAAGCTTTTATCTTAAAGAAAGTTCAAGTAGGATGGGATAAAATATAGAGGTAGGGAAAATGTTGACTTATCCTTTTTTTCAATAGAATTCTTATAGAATCATGTGCGGGCTTAACCGAACTCCTTCGCGACAGACTATTTTGTCAAGCAGCTTATTGGGCCGCATCTAAGATTTTTCGCACCATTGGAGGACAGGACGAAGATGAGTATAGAAGCGAACGTTGATGGAAGGAGGAAATGACAACCTTCACAGTGTCAGAGAGCTAGAGTTTAGCAACCATGGAATAAGGTCTAGGGTTTCAATCTAAGCTTTTTCGCACGATTGTAGCACAGGGAGAAGGAATTTCCAAGTTCTGCATTATGTTTGTACTCAAGATTGGTAGTATCTTCAGAGTACTACTTATTTGAGTCTTTAAGTAGGAAACATCACAAAATCAAAATGTAAATAGCTTTCAGAGATAGCATACAAAGCTTTAGAGCTGTGGTTTTATCCATTATCTTCAAAGTCACGATACAGCTGAAGAGTTAACTAACGCGACTGGGGACACTAACCCATTTGACCATTTGGTGTTGGAGAGAAAGGTTCTTCGGACAATGTAAGATCTTGTTCATGATACGGACTAAAACTTGGGATATCTCAGATTTGTTAGAGAAGAAATTAAGCGCTATTATCGGTTTCTCAATGAGATTCTAGAGAATTTCGAGAAGAAATTTAAAGCTCTACATATTATACTGTCAATGCAGCGACTAAGTTGAGTGCCGAGAAGCTCGCGAGCTTTGTGAGTGTAAGAGGGTCGAGGGTTTACCGAGAAGGTAAGTTCTTGAGTCTCAAAATTTACGCTTTTGTTATAGAAATCCTAAGGATGGAAATTTTGTGACTGCCCAGATTGGGTAATGTTTTGCTAAAAGGCACTCCTTTCATACCCATTTGTGACAAAAGAGAAAAAGAAGCCCTCATTCTGTCGCAAAAATCAAGTAGAAAGAAAATTCGATTTTTTTGGAGTTCCTAAATGGCGACAGATATAGATGTGACGCAATGCTCGACGCGCTTTTCTTATCAAAGCCAAACCCTCTGTGTATGGCTTAGCGCCAAAATAAACTTTGTGAAAATAAAGCCATTAAAATTTTGATATTTTTTTTGGGTCTTTTGTTATTTCCTTGTATCCTCTTCTCACGATGGCTTTGTTGTTGATACGCTACAAAAAATAAATGAATTTTTTTTAACTGCTGTGCTTTAAGCCATTCGTTCAATTGTTTGCATTGGCATGTTTCTATAAATATTTGCACTAAAAACACTTGCACATACAAATTTGCAAAGAAAAGTTTGCGGTTTTACTTTGAATTGATCTAATTTTGCAACAATTTTAGTTGCAACCGTTGAGTGGGCAGAAATGCTGAGATTTTGCATTGTTTAGTTCCGTCCTTCCTAAAGAGCTTTTCTTGTGTAGTTGTGCAATTACGTTCCGAGCCTCAGCAAATTGCAAATTACAACAAATTTGTTTCCTTTGTGGTTTTTACTCTAATTTGCTAACTTTAAATAAAAATAAATGTATTTTAAGAGATATCATTGTAGGGAGTGCTCAATCAAATTATCTGCAATTAAATGCTACCCTATGAACCTTCGCATCTGTCGGCCCACAGTTGGTTATTTTTAAAGCGAAGTCTTATACCAAACTGGCCTACCTTTGATAGTGACGATATTAGCGCGAAAGGCTCTGACGAACATGACGTATTTTATAAATTTTTTGAACTCAGACGAGCTTCCCTTTTACTTACTGTTCTTCCGCACCATGTGAGTAGAATATGATATCCGTAGCTTTGTCTACAACCTTCACTCGTTATTATCATCATCATTACTTGGCACTTTAACCGCCTCGGCTAATTTAGCCTTTTCGTACAGCTTTCCCTGTTTCGCGATAACTTACGTCAATCGGGAGTGACAAGGGAGATACCGCCCTACTCTACCTATCGCTTCTAGTTCAGGGGAAGTCTTCCCCTTCTTCTGCTTTCAAATACGACTTTCTGAGCCTGAGCATCTCTAGCATTCGCATTTATACAAACCTTATCTTTGCAGTTCAAGCCTAATAGTATGCTAAAATTTTTAGTAAAAAGCAAACAGAATACTTCTTCTTCGGTCAGAAGCTATCTCACCAAAACAATTTGAAATTTAGATTTTGAGTGGTACTAGCATACTTTTGAGCGCCAGTAGCCTTCATATCGGGCAAACGGATTATATGGTCCCGTGCCTCAGCTTCCAAAGAGATTTTGCGGTCACACAATTGAACCGTAGGGTTGGCGCCAGGGTGTAGAAATGATATAACATACTAAACACTTGTATACCTATGGTTCTTAATTAACGGAAGGGGTCGGATCTGCTGTTTACTGCGTAGATCCAGAAATAAGTAGATCCTACAGATTGCTAAATTACTGCAGCGTCTTTCAGGCGGAAATTTAACCCGTAAAGAAAGCAGCAGTAATTCTTCGGGAAGCGTGCGTAAGCTGCAGTCGCGTCAATATATATATTGATAGTCAGACCGCGATTAAGGCAATAATCGCACATAGAAATCTACCAACAAATGTACTGCAAAGAAGCAATAGAAAAACTTTGCTTAGACCGGACCATGCATTTATACTGGTTTTCCGGCCATTAAGGGAAGGAAGGTAACGACATGGCCGATGAGTTCGCAAAGGAGGGTGTAGCACTCGCTGAATCGACGTAAGACGTCCCAATCCGTTCGGGAGAAATCAAAAAGAGACAGCAGTTGCATATGATCCATCAAGCATCAAAGGCATAGACGCGGGACAGCGAAATTTCTATGATCATAGCAAATCCTACGATATATGACTCACAAAGTGGCTCATGTCTCTAAAGAGAGAATACTTAAGACTCACGTTGGATGTACTAACTGGACACTGACTTCGGGCGTCACAGACTTATAAGTTAGGCCTCGTCAGTAATAGCAGATGTAGGAAACAGCTGAGCACGTTCTGTGTTAGTGTCATGCGCTCGCCAGGTCAAAGTTCTAGCTATTAGGGACTGTAGAGTTGCCAGATCTCGAGGCAGTAATTTTTTTCCAATACAGTCTAGTACATCCCGTACTTGCTGAAATTTAGATAATTTTTTTAAAGTATGCTATGGTTATCGCTGACAAGATTGATGAAAAAAATATCCGAAAGAGATAAGAAATTAATTTACTGGCATAATTTCGGGCGTTTAATGCATATTTCCCCAAATTAAGCTAAAATAAAACATTAGATAAAATTTTCACAGACATATTTAGAATTACTATCGAGTTCTAATAAAGCGCCTAAAATTATGTTAAATTAAACATAAAGATTGGCTAACCTCTGGTAATGTCGAATAGCTGCATGTTAATTTATCTGCAAAAATAATGCGACATAACAACTAAACTCGTTAAAAAAATAATCCCTTAAAGTATGCTACACGTCAAGTGAATGTGATTATTTTGAATTGCAAAGACAAGAAATTTCATTAAATTTTAAGAGTCATTCATATAGTTTATGAAAATTATAGTTGAAAAAGCATAACTTAAGGAGCTAAATGCATATTTCAGCAAATGCTTATAAACTGCAAACACAAAAGTATGCAAACAATTTTAATACCTAAAGGCATGCAACGACGTACGCTTTATAGCACAACTTTAAAATACTGTCATCAAAATTGCAGCCGCCTGAATGTATACCGCACTTTTGGCTTAAAAAGCTGAAACAGGAATGCAACTGTCACTAAAAGCTTTAATTTTCTTTATATGTCACGGATATTAACATCACTAAGTTATACCATCACTAAGGCGATGCTAAGGCCACGATAAGCAGTATTTACGTCAATAATCAAATCATGTATACATATATATAAGGCAGCCGAAAGATGTCACACACAGATGCATTTACTTATACGCCTATGTGTGTGCGAGAGACTGTAAACTACAAACTCACATACATCTGAGAGACGCTGAAAAGTAGAAAATTGTAAACAAGTAGAAACTATATGAGAACTATAAACACTCGAAATAGTTGGTAAGTTCTGGAAATAGAAGAGCCTAGATGTATGCAGCGTAAACTATAAAAGCGGCACAAGCGAGTAAAAAGTAATTCAGTTTGAGTTAAGCAGTCAATCAGTTATTGATTAAGCACGCGATCTGGCGGCCAATAGTAGAGTTTCATTTGAGTTATCAATCAGTTTGGTTATTAAGTCAGCGAGTAGCAAAGTATAAGTGTTATTGTGAAGTATTTTAATAAAGGCCATTTTTCCATTATTCAATATTGGAGTTATTTATTCAACAGTTTAGCGATACGAACCTAGCAAAAGGGCAAATAAGAGGATTTGCAGCAAATTCGTTACAATATCATGAAATAACTTGGCGTATAAAAAATTCTGAAATATTCACTGGAAGAAGTTTATATGTTTTCATACTTTTAGGCGTATACATAAAATCTTAGCTACTTTGATCCAATCAGCAATCGTAATAATATATTATAAATACTTCACATAGGCTGGATGCTTCTAAAGCAATGACACTTTGGTACCAAATTTAATGTTAAACGTCGTAAAGTATGCACTATTGACGTACTCACACTAATAACCATTAGATATTGTGCCACACCTTCTAGTGAAGAAAAGGAAATGGGAATTCAGGCGGAAAAAATGTTCCCGGGAAAAGAAGCTCACCTTTAACCTTATAGGCAATTCATATCCCTTGTTAGTTCCCATTGTTTATGCAGCATCGTGAATCTTTGGTTTGTCGAAATATTTCTAACAGAAACTAGCGTGAAGACAAGACAGTAGAATAGCACCACCCACATAACATTTTCATTATGGATATTAGAGAAAAATAACAAACATGTTTCTGAATTTCGTTTTTTTAACAGGGAGTTGAGCTTTGAACTCGAAAACTCCTACAAAAATCAGATGTCTCTATTCACTTAGCCATATGAATGCCTCGCAGCAGTCTTTGTTATTGGTATATTAGTATGACCTTTCTGTTGCTACTCCTTTTATACACAATGGGGTACATATTGTATGGAATATTTTAAGGCGCGTTCAACAGAACTTAGTAATATTTGACTTTTAGCATTGCGTTATTAGCAATGCTTCCGCTGTTTATTGTATAACGCAGTATGAGCCTGCTTCGCTAATTAAATACATACAATTTTTTGATTATGTCTAAAAACATATGGCTTGCTTAATCTATGGTCACAAGCGATAGCAGCATAGGTTGTATAAGCAAATGTACAGAGCGCAAGGCTTATTGAATGTTTTTATACTCAGTTGAGCAGAGCTCACAGAGTATATTAAGTTTGATTGGATAACGGTTGGTTGTACATATATAAAGGAATCGAGATAGATATAGACTTCCATATATCAAAATAATCAGGATCGAAAAAAAATTTGATTGAGCCATGTCCGTCCGTCCGTCCGTCCGTCCGTTAACACGATAACTTGAGTAAATTTTGAGGTATCTTGATGAAATTTGGTATGTAGGTTCCTGAGCACTCACCTCAGATCGCTATTTAAAATGAACGATATCGGACTATAACCACGCCCACTTTTTCGATATCGAAAATTTCGAAAAACCGAAAAAGTGCGATAACTCATTACAAAAGACAGATAAAGCGACGAAACTTGGTAGATGGGTTGATGTTATGACGCAGAATAGAAAATTAGTAAGATTTTGGACAATGGGCGTGGCCCCGCCCACTTTTACAAGAAGGTAATTTAAAAGTTTTGCAAGCTGTAATTTGGCAGTCGTTGAAGATATCATGATGAAATTTGGCAGGAACGTTACTACTATTACTCTATATGTGCTAAATAAAAATTAGCAAAATTGGATTAAGAACACGCCCACTTTTTAAAAAAAAATTTTTTTTTAATTCAAATTTTAACAAAAAATTTAATATCTTTACTGTATATAAGTAAATTAAGTCAAAATTCAACTCCAGTAATGATATGATGCAACAAAATACAAAAATAAAAGAAAATTTCAAAATGGGCGTGGCTCCGCCCATTTTCATTTAGTTTGTCTAGAATACTTTTATTGCCATAAGTCGAACAAAAATTCACCAATCCTTCTCAAATTTGGTAGGAGCATAGATTCTATGACGGTAACTGTTCTCTGTGAAAATGGGCGAAATCGGTGGAAGCCACGCCCAGTTTTTATACACAGTCCACCGTCTGTCCTTCCGCTCGGCCATTAACACAATAACTTGAGCAAAATCCGATATATCTTTACTAAACTTAGCCCACGTACTTACCTGAGCTCACTTTTTCTTGGTATAAAAAATGGGCGAAATCTGACCATAACCACGCCCACTTTATCGATATCGAAAATTACGAAAAATGAAAAAAATGCCATAATTCTATACCAAATACGAAAAAAGGGATGAAACATGGTAACTGGATTGGTTTGTTGACGCAAAATATAACTTTGGAAAAATCTTTGTAAAATGGGTGTGACACCTACCATATTAAGTAGAAGAAAATGAAAAAGTTCTACAAGGCGAAATCAACAGCCCTTGGAATCTTGGCAGGAATACTGTTAGTGGTATTGCATATATAAATAAATTAGCAGTACCCGACAGATGATTTTCTGGATCACCTGGTCCACATTTTGGTGGATATCACGAGAACGCCTTCACATATACATCTAAGGGCCACTCGCTTTTAAAACCCTCATTAATACCTTTAATTTGATATCCATATCGTACAAAAACATACCAGAGTCACCCCTGTCCCACCCTAATGGCGATATCTCGAAAAGGCGTCCACCTATAGAACTAATGCCCCCTCTCTCTTAAAATGCTCAGTAACACCTTTCGTTTGATACCCATATCGTACAAACATTCTAGAGTAACCCCTGGCCCACCCTAATGGCGATATCTCGAAAAGGCGTCCACCTATAGACCTAGTGTCCACTCCCTCTTAAAATGCTCAGTAACAGCTTTCGTTTGATACCCATATCGTACAAACATTCTAGAGTCACCCCTGGCCCACCCTAATGGCGATATTTCGAAAAGGCGTCCACCTATAGAACTAAGGATTACTCCCTTTTAAAATACTCATTACACCTTTCATTTGATACCCATATCGTACAAACACATTCTAGAGTCACCCTGGCCCACCCTAATGGCGATATCTCGAAAAGGCGTCCACCTATAGACCTAATGTCCCACTCCCTCTTAAAATGCTCAGTAACACCTTTCGTTTGATACCCATATCGTACAAACATTCTAGAGTCACCCCTGGCCCACCCTAATGGCGATATCTCGAAAAGGCGTCCACCTATAGACCTAATGTACACTCCCTCTTAAAATGCTCAGTAACACCTTTCGTTTGATACCCATATCATACAAACATTCTAGAGTCACCCCTGTCCCACCCTAATGGCGATATCTCGAAAAGGCGTCCACCTATAGACCTAATGCCCACTCCCTCTTAAAATGCTCAGTAACACCTTTCGTTTGATACCCATATCGTACAAACATTCTAGAGTCACACCTGGCCCACCCTAATGGCGATATCTCGAAAAGGCGTCCACCTATAGAACTAAGGATTACTCCCTTTTAAAATAATCATTACCACCTTTCATTTGATACCCATATCTACAAACACATTCTAGAGTCACCCTGGCCCACCCTAATGGCGATATCTCGAAAAGGCGTCCACCTATAGACCTAATGCCCACTCCCTCTTAAAATGCTCAGTAACACCTTTCGTTTGATACCCATACCGTACAAACATTCTAGAGTCACCCTTGGTCCAGCTTTATCGCGATATCTCGAAAAGGCGTCCACCTATAGAACTAAGGATTACTCCCTTTTAAAATACTCATTACCACCTTTCATTTGATACCCATATCGTACAAACACATTCTAGAGTCACCCTGGCCCACCCTAATGGCGATATCTCGAAAAGGCGTCCACCTATAGACCTAATGCCCACTCCCTCTTAAAATGCTCAGTAACACCTTTCGTTTGATACCCATATCGTACAAACATTCTAGAGTCACCCTTGGTCCACCTTTATGGCGATATCTCGAAAAGGCGTCCACCTATAGAACTAAGGATTACTCCCTTTTAAAATACTCCTTACCACCTTTCATTTGATACCCATATCGTACAAACACATTCTAGAGTCACCCCTGGCCCACCCTAATGGCGATATCTCGAAAAGGCGTCCACCTATAGACCTAATGCCCACTCCCTCTTAAAATGCTCAGTAACACCTTTCGTTTGATACCCATATCGTACAAACATTCTAGAGTCACCCCTGGCCCACCCTAATGGCGATATCTCGAAAGGGCGTCCACCTATAGACCTAATGCCCACTCCCTCTTAAAATGCTCAGTAACACCTTTCGTTTGATGCACATATCGTACAAACACATTCTAGAGTCACCCCTGGCCCACCCTAATGGCGATATCTCGAAAAGGCGCCCACCTATAGACTAATGCCCACTCCCTCTTAAAATGCTCAGTAACACCTTTCGTTTGATACCCATACCGTACAAACATTCTAGAGTCACCCCTGGCCCACCCTAATGGCGATATCTCGAAAAGGCGTCCACCTATAGACCTAATGCCCACTCCCTCTTAAAATGCTCAGTAACACCTTTCATTTGATTCCCATATCGTACAAACACATTCTAGAGACACCCCTGGTCCACCTTTATGGCGATATCTCGAAACGGCGTCCACCTATGGAACTAAGGATCACTCCTTTTCAAAATACTCATTAACAGCTTTCATTTGATACCCATATCGTACAAACACATTATAGA
>JARSSU010039417.1:0-15099 GCA_029619165.1 Eurosta solidaginis | reverse complement strand
TCTGCATGGCGAACGATACAAGGTGGCCGCATCAAACAGCTGATTATAACCTTTTTTATTTGATTTGATACATCAACTACCGGCGCAGTACGGTTTTGACATTTGTCCATCGAATTCACAAGTACATGAAATTTTTTTTTGTTTGTAGGTATGTCACCATGCTCCCACCTTGTATCGTTCCGCCATGATTGTCTGTCTCATCCTTCATACTAATCGAACAGTTACTTCTGTGTGAAAACAAAAAATTTACGATTTCATTAGCAGGTGAAATGAGATCATTAAGTTTCTGTGTGAAAACAATATAATTCCGACAACAATCGTATCACATCCCTTATTATATATGTACCTGATATTGCAACTTAAATTAAAACTGTTGATATAATAATAATACTGTTGATATAAAGAAAGTAAATACTTTAATAATAAATAAACTCTCTTAATTGGTTTTTGTTTTCCAATTGAAATCTTTTCCTGTGCAAGCACATCGCTAACCTGTGTTGGCAAAAGATATGATTATACTGTCTTCGATAGATAGTCGGACGAGCCGCTACTCGGCGAAGTAGAGATGACCGTTGTGTCGGTGGCAGCTGTTACAACAGCAGTTTCTAACTTTACACCATCCGTACAGTGTGATGAATGCTTCACTGCCTTTTCCAATTGCTTGGCGCCAGCAATTTTTGCTGTTTGTAAAGCTTTAGCTGTAATGCAAATATATAGATGGGTTAAAGTGGTTTTCGTATGTTATTCAACAACTCACCCTATACCATCATCACAGCCTCCTCATCGATTTTGAATACGTGTACTGTTTCAGTATTCAGACCCAGTTCGTTTGGTGCAATATTTTCGATTTGATGAATATGTATACTATCCGTTAGGCAGACAATTAGGTGCAATCCATTCATTCATATACTGTGGGTATTTGAGCCGTAGACGCAATGTCAGATATTTTGATTCTTTTTGAAGTGTAACATTTGTAAACAGTTAGGTTTCTCTGCTGTCACCATCACCACTAGAGAGCTATTGAAGAAACGCTCGACCAAGATAATATGTGAGATTTACGCGCATAGATTTCTTCCACCTTTTCACAGTTATTGATTGAGAAAATACGAAAGCCATATTTACCATCCAATACCGAAATAGAACTATAGAGGAAGAAACATTTTATAAAATTTAATAAAATCAAAAATGATAGTTGTGCTAAAATGGGGTAACGTATTGTATGTTAAAGTATAGCGAAGTCTCAGCGGCTTTGTCCTGGTGAAAATTGAGTATGAATAGGTTTTATTCTTTATTCTTAGAAACATGTACGAAGGTACTATTATAATAGGCCAACCCATGGCGGAACGATACAAGGTGGCATGGGACAGCTGATTATAACCTTTTTTATTTGATTTGATACATCAACTTCCGGCGCAGTACGATTTTGACATTTGTCCATCGAATTTACAAAAACAAAATACATGGAATTTTTATTTATGTTTGTAGGTATGTCACCATGCTGCCACCTTGTATCGTTCCGTCATAGGCCAACCTAGGCCCTAACAGAAATATACGTTAGTTAAAAAAAAATTATGTAAGGCCCGATGACCTCCGAAGAGATTTCCAGGCCGAGCTTCTCTTCCTGGTCTCTTTTCTGGTCGTGCTCCTTTTAATTTTTGCAACAATTTGGCGGGTCACGACCTATTTGACTGACAGATTTTCATGGCAGAAATACACTCGGCGTGCCTGCCAAACACTGGCGAGGTGCGACGCCGTTTAGAAAAATTTTCTGCTAATTGAAAAAACCTGTGTTTAAAATTTTGATGTCGCTTTTCCGGGACAACAACCCACGATCTTCGGTGTGGATGGCGGAGCACGCTACCATCACACCACGGCAACGTTTGTTGCGTTAGCTTTTACGCGTACATGGTTGTTGTAGCGGTACATTCATGTTCGGTTGTTGTTGTATGTACATAATAGTTACCCACGAACGTACGTAGAAAAAACGAGTCAGCTGAAACGACCTAACTTATGAGTGCAATGTAAACGAAAACTCACCGACGTTCAACGCACGTACGTACGTAGCCCGAACGTAGAAACCAAAACAATTTTGGCCCCTATTATGAGCATTATTCGATCTTCGATCTTCGCTGGCTATCGAACATCGAAAATCGAATTTGAAATTGGTATTATGACAACTCATCTCTGTCGAAATTTTCGTTGTGTATCTAATTTTCAAGCGAATAGAAATTTGTTGTCGATGCTGTATCGAATAGAAAAAGAATTGTTTAAAATGTAAGTTTTTTGTATTTATGTTCTACTTTTTTACTACCTACTAGTAATTTTAAACTATTTGGTTTAATTTTATATAGGTCCAAGGTCGTGAGTACAAAACAACAGCTTGAAAGACTGGTTTCAATTATGGAACAAAATCCCCATATAGCAAAGGTACTTGCACATTATAGAAATGCAACTTTGCTTGATGCAGCTCAGCCTCCTCGTAATTCAATTTTATTCATCTTTCACAAATAAAATTTTCCAAGACATTCAACACGTCTGATAGTACCACAGACACAGTCGGCTGGGCAAGTCCGAGTGCATTTTCGTTTCCAACGCTCAGTTGGTAGGATCCCTGAGCACAAAATCGGAGAAATGTTGCTAAAATTAAAAATATTAGGAATAGACTCGGCTCTTGTGCATTGCTGCAGCAGTTTATCTGTACTGGACAACAAGTCCATGAACGCTTCTTTGGACAGTCTGAAATTTTGAATAAATCTATAAACAAAACTTATAATTTCAATAATTTAACAACTTATTTAGAAAGCTACACTTACGTGGTGGAATTCATTTCCAAAGGATTTGAAGCATCTCACCCGTCTTCTACTTCTGGCTAGCTCCAGTAAGCTTTCCTCTTCATCTGACGAATCATCAAACCACAATTCCGCTGTAGTCATACTTTTATTTTTAATATTTGCATTTAATAACTAGTTCTGCTTTTGTTTATTATTTTATTTTATTTGACAGAGTATTGGAAATGTGCTATTGTGAACTTTTGAATTTATCGAAATTCACAATAACGCTTGCCTTCATTTAACGCGCGTCGTAATACCGAATGAAAATTCGTTCTATCAGCTTTTTCGACCACAGTCGTAGATCGAATTTGTCTCATAATAGGGGCCTTTGATTTTTTCCGTACGAAAGTGTCAGCTGATCGCTCTCTCACTAGACATAGTTGCCTAGTAAACCGTTGTGCGCTAATGACCGCTTGCAGTTATTATACAAAAAGGCCGAAAGATTGTTTAAAATTTGGTTGAAATATCCTAAAATTATTATATAAAATTGTAAGTTACAAATAAATGAACTAGAAATTCTTATACAGTATTGTTTCTGCCATTTGCACCATGAAAAATTGTAATTCACAAAAGTTGATGTTTGCGTAAGCATGCATGCAAACTGGTCAATGCCAACAGTGCTTTGCTGTAAACAATACACACACAAATATGTTATGTACATGTACACAAACGCACACATTGATTCCTACGGGCTTGAGGGTTCGGTCAAACGTGTTTCGTACGACAAACGTCCGTACGTGCGGCACACGTCGGTGGGTAATTGTCGCTTCAGTTATCATTCACAATGCTCATGAGTGTGCAATGTAAACGAAAACTCAACGACGTGCAACGCCCGTACGTACGTAGCCCGGAACGTAGGTTAGGTTAGGTTGCAAGGGCTGAGCTGAACACTATGGTAACAGCTCACTACTTAGGCCACCAATGGGCCCAATGTAATACCCTATACGGTCTCAAAAGCGGACCCCTACCCTGCCTAAAGCGGGTCAAACCACCTCGTGGAAATTATAAATTTTGCCAGAGCTTTACTTCATAGCAAGAGACCTCAGGGAGGTCATGTAGAAAAGGTTTACAAAGGATAGCTATCCTACGCCTACTAAGCGCTGGACAGTGACAGAGAAGGTGCTGGACGCTCTCTTCCTCTTCTGTACATCTGCAGCTGCGACAATAGTCGAAGGTCGTTACCCCCATTCTAGCACCGTGCGTTCCTATTAAGCAATGCCCTGTTAGAATCCTTATCAGGGACGATAGAGCTGATTTGTTTAAATCAGAAGCGCTTCTGTGCGCCCCTTGTCATATGAGTGTCAGTTTGCCTGGATGCCTCACACGATGATATGGCTGACCATAGTCCATTTGCGATTCTTATAGTGCTTGTGGAAGGATATCGTCGGTGGTGCCTCTTCTGGCCAGCTCGTCTGCCCTGAAATTGCCTTCGATATCCCTGTGCCAGGTACCCATATAAGGCTGATACTGAAGTGCTGAGCCCTCTCGTTAAGAGATCTGCGGCATTCAGTGACCGACTTTGCGTTGTCGACGAATGAGTCCAGGGCCTTTAAGGCGGCCTGGCTGTCTGAGAAAATAAACACCCGTTTACCATCCTTAGGCATAGACCCAAGATGGTTCACAGCCCTGTGTATCGCCAGCATTTCCACTTGGTAAACACTACAGTAATCTGGCAGGCGAAAAGAGACCTCTAGACCCAGATCCGGCGAAAAGAGGCCTGCTCCCACCTTCCCGTCAAGCTTAGAACCATCCGTGAATATGTTGATGGCACCCGGTACCGTATGTTGTCTGGTATTCCCAGTCCTGTCGCGACGGTATATATATACTATAATTTTTAACGAAGACGTTATTTGGCGTGCAGTAGTCAGTGCGCATCGATATTGGGACTAGCGCGCTCGTGCCCAGGATTGTTGCGTGTCCACTAGATCCATTTGACCAGAGACCTGTTTCCCTTATGCGTTAAGCGGCGATGACCGCTATTTCCTTCGCCACCAGGTCAAGAGGTGGAAGGTATAGCATTGTGTTGAGTGCTTCAGATGGAGTGGAGCCGAGAGCCCCGGTGATGCAGAGCTCCGCTGTGCACCTTTTAAAGCGTCTTAAGATAGGTAGTTTTAGCTAGTGCAGGCCACCAGACCAAGGCACCATAAAGAAGAATCGGGCGCACAATGGCTGTATAAATCCAGTATGTCACCTTGGGGGAGAATCCCCAGGAGGTGCCAATTGTCCTCTTGCAGGTGAACAGCGCTGCTGCTGCCTTCTTGCATCGCTCCACTATATGGTCACTCCATAATAGCTTCCTATCCAGAATTATTCCCAAATACTTGACTCGATCGCTAAACGCTAAAAACGTACCCCCAATTCTTGGCGGTGTTAGATTTGGTACCTTATACCTCCTCGTGAAGAGGACAAGCTCGGTTTTATCCGGGTTGACTTCCAAGCCTGTGGCTGTGGCCCAGTGCGAGATAGGAATCAATGTGTGCGTCTGTGTACATGTGCATAACATATTTGTGTGTGTATTGTTTACAGGTAAGCACTGTTGCCATTGACCATTTTGCATGCTTGCTTATGGAAACATCAACTTTTTCCAATTTAATTTTTGATGTTGTAAAAGGCTGGAATTAATATTAAATAAATATAAATAGATTACATATTTATAATCTGCACTTTTACATAATTATTTCGAATTATTTTCACAATTTTTCAAACTTTAATTAGGTGTTTTTGCATAAAAGTGCAAACGGTCAAAAATTAGCGCACAAAAGTTTACTAAGCAACTCTGTTTAGTGAGAGAGCGATCAGCTGACACGTTCTTACGGAAAAAATCAAAATTGTTTTGATTTCTACGTTCCGGGCTACGTACGTACGGGCGTTGCACGTGGATGAGTTTTCGTTTGCATTGCACACTCATAAGATAGGTCGTGTCAGCTGACACGTTTTTGGTACGTACGTTCGTGAGTAAAGGCTCCATTACTGATACTTAGCATAGACTTGACTTGGCTTGCGAACTGTCACTTACAGTTCTGTTAAATGAACATTGCATGTTACTGATTACTCAAAACTTAGCAACACTTAACTTGACTTAGAAGTCTGTTGAATTTTTATTTTCTATGTAAGTTCTAAGTGACGTTTACATTTTGAGATGCCATTTGTTTGTTTCCATTTCATTTTGACATTTTGTCGTACAAATTGACATTTATTTAAAAGTAAATTTCAACGCTGATTATGATGCCAGGTTGTATGCGCCAAGTGGAGTATAATCGTGGCTAAGTTGCCAAGTTTACGCCAAGTCAAGTTAAGTTTATGCTAAGTATCAGTAATGGGAGCTTAACTGCCGCATAACTGCCGCATAATTGCCGCATTTTTTGACAGAGAATTGCCAGTAAAGATCTTAACACAATAGAAAAATTCTGGCAGCTCCATCATAAATGACAGATTGCAGTTGACTAATATTTTGTAGCAAAAAAAGTAAAAAGGTGTATAATTTGTGAAAAAATTGAAAAATTTGGTTTTAATTGCTAAATGCTACAGAAAATACTTAGTATCTGTTCAATACCATGTAATTAAGTGTTAATAAAGCAATAAATTGGTTGAAACGCAACATTTATCGGAGAAACCCGGAAGGTAAAGAAATCACCAAAGGCAGTTCTGTGCTACCGAAATAAGGAAAACACGAAGAAAGCGAGCAACGTAGTTGTTTAGGTGGTAGGTTGAGGAAGATATAGTTAATTTTTTTGTGAGGTGCGTGTTTTGCATTCAATACCATACCATACCAAAAATCATCTACCAAATTAATTTATACAATCAAAGTAATCGTTTCAGGCTCGACGATTTTGCTTTAACGAGTGGATAGCTATTAGACAAGATTCCTTGCCCACAAACCCTTTTGCAAAAAAACTTCTCAGTAGGCAAATATACATAGGCGTTTATTTGTTTTATTGCTGTTGATCGTCTTAAAACATAATCACAGTGTCTACATACGAGAGCATGGACTTGCAGCATCTGGAGAATGGTATTAGTAGCGGTGGCCATAGCGCTGCTAACGGACAACTAAATGGGTCTAACGAAACGGATTTTCAACGTCTTGCCCAAACTATTGCGACAAGTATACAAAAAATCCTACAAAATGGTAAGGGAATTTGCGGATACATCGTATTAATGCATAATTAAAAAAAATTTAATTTTCGCAGTATCTACTATGCAGCGTATGGTTAACCAATTCAATACACCACAGGACTCACCCGATTTGAAGAAACAATTGTATGATTTATGTTTAGCAATTCTTGTTAACTGATAAGACTTAGTAATTTAAAATTTTCATATAGGCACCAAATATTGACCTATACGCATCAGCTTGTTTCGGATACAAATAATCATTTAAAAGAAGTGGACAAATGCAAAGAACGTCACTTGAAAATACAACGTGATCGTTTGGTAGACGAATTTACTGCTGCTCTCACTGCATTCCAGGTAAAAATTTTTAGAAAAAAGTACGTTTTTTAGGGCCCGGTCTATCATTCCGAGTTTAAACTCCAGTTTAAGTTGAATATAGTTTACTTTGAAACTTTCTTTGACAACATAAAATTTTGCTGCTCTTATGAGTTTAATCGGCCGGAGTGGTAGGGTGAAACTCTAAACAACTTTAAATAAAGTGAAATACCGGGAATTGTTAAGCTTTCAATGCATAACATATGTACATACGTAAAAAAATGCAAGTTCAAATAATTAATAATAATAATAGTTTTAAGGAAAAACAAAAAAAAACTTAGTTTCGCATTCACTACAAGCATATATCGGCTTTTAAAAGAGGTGTATTAAAAACACCTTAGTAAAATGGGTGAATAACGTAGTTTCGAAAAACTACACTACAAACTACATGTTGTCGCTGTTGTTGTTGTACAGTGCTTCGCCCCATCCAATAGGTGCGACCAATCACAAATTCTCATCAATGTCCTCTAACGGGGGTCCAAGGAAACTTGCTGTATCAACAGGGTGGACCATAATGAGAGCGGTGTTAGAGAGCGTTGGTTCCACAATACAGTTTAAGAGATGGTTGGTGTCATGTGGGGACACATTACAAGCAGGACATATGTTTTGCATGTCGGGGCTGATTCTGGATAGGTAAGAGTTTAACCTGTTACAGTACCCAGATTGAAGTTGAGCTACAGTGACGCGAGTTTCCCCGCGAGAGTGCGTTCCTCCTCTGCTAGTTTTGGCCTTTGTGATGTAAGCTAACGGTAATCATTTTTTGTTACTTTCGACACATTTGCCGTTGTTGTTTCTTATCACAAAATTGCCGTAGCTTGTTTTCAATATGAAAAACTATCTTGTATCTTTATAATCGTAATACCACGACTAATAACCTGAGCTATTGCTTTGAGCGAATCATAATCCGGCAGCGAATCGCGTAAGTTCCATAAGCGACGATACTAGTTTTAATTCTGTCATCGCAAAGCTTTCAACTGACTCTTTTAACATTGTGATGTCCAATTTCATTTGAACGCGTTTTTTATTGGTTCAGGCGTAAGTGGTTCTAGAATAGTCGCAGCCTCAGACTTCAGCACAGTTGGTACAAGTGTGGCTAATAACTGTAATGCTCTGCATTCGATTAGGGCCAGTTTGGGGTAGCGCACTAAATTTTGATTGCATTACACTCTCATTAGCTTTACACTTTATAACAAAAATTAGAGTGCGCACTATTTTTTAATCAACATAGTGATAGTGATGCCCTTCTCCACTACGACTAAAAATGTATTGTAGTCATTAAATTTTTTCACTACCACTCAGCTGAGAAAATGAGAACAAAAAAAAATAATAAAATCATTATTGGAAGTTTTCTATGGCACCACTCGAATTGAGTTAAGAAACATTTTTGTGCACTAACCTGAAGCTGAAAATATTTTCACTTACAGGTCCCGTATCGTGTTATACGATCACGTATCGAAAACCGATTTCACCCAAACGATAAATATGAATTTTTTAAAGCTTTAAAGTTTAGTTTTAAAGTATAAATTATATTAATAATATATTAATAATAGTGAAAAATCGACTTCCACTATAGCTGAGTGAGGTTGATATTTTTTGCATTACCACTCCACTGTGAGTGAAGGCTTCGTTGCAGGCAAATGAAGCAAACAGGCTTAATGTTAAGGGGTTTAAAATATCTATGCGGTTAGGCATGCCTATTGTAAGAGGTATCAAATTTCGACCCGAAGGTTTAAGAAGTAAAAAGATATTACCTGCGACAGTTGGACAGTACCAAAAGGTTAAAATACCGCTGCGTACATTCAAGGGATTGTGTAGCGGAACCTTTTCAGGCTGCCAGCGCAATATATAGCTTCTCCAAACCCAATTGTCAACCTCACCTATCCGTAGTTTCATTAACAGCCGAGGCTCTGGCGACCCCGAACTCCTCATGGATCTAGGGGGTGGGAGGCCGGTATGACCTATATGGTCACATGTGGTCATAACAAATCGTTCCCGAGATTGTTGGGCTTGGTACTGGAACGTACCGGATCTGCATCCGGCAAAGGACCTTCAACATCGATAACACTCCCCAAGGCCTTCGGGGAGTGTCCCTGTAGCTACAACAAAAGCAAAAACAACTGCAGCGTACCGGACTCATATCAACATCTTATAGATATATATTTTTAGGTACTGCATTTCCCCGGGCAAAGCAACTTCGAAAATTTATAAAAAAGTTTTTTTCAATTAGAAAAATGTTTTTCTAAGCGGATTCGCCCCTCGGCGGTGATTTGGCAAACACTCCGAGAGCATTTCTGCCATGAAGTTTCTCAGTGAAAAATCATTTGCCTTGCAGATGCTTTTCGGAGGCGGCATAAAACATGTAGGATAGATTTGACAACCCGATGATTGAATATGTCAAACAAATCACTCCTGTGGTAGTATGGTTGTTGTTGTTGTTGTTGTATCGATAAGGACACTCCCCGAAGGCCTTGGGGAGTGATATCGACGTTGAAGGTCCTTTGTCGGATGCAGATCCGGTACGTTCCGGTAACAAGCAGATTAGGGGGCTTTGAATATAATCGTAACAAGTATGCCTGTCGCAACAGGCGACTAAAAAATCCAAATTATTAAGAGGTTGTGTAGTGCAACCCTTTCAAGAGAATGCCAGCGCAATTTATAGATTCTCCAAACCAATTGTCAACCTTGCCAACCCGTGGCGGATCCCTTTTCTTTAGCAGCCGAGGATATGGTGACTCCAAGTTATTCATGGAAGTAGGGAGTGGAGGCGGGATGGCCTAGAACATTCAATGTGGTCATATTAAATCGTTCTCGAATTTGTCGGTGCTTGTTACCGGAACGTACCAGATATATATCCGGCAAAGGACGATCAGTATCGAAACCACACCCTGTCTTTATCGCTACTGCAGCAACAACATAACACTCTGCTCGAGAAGTGTATAATATGTATACTAGTCTAGTGCTTGGATTAAAATTTTTTAGGATTATTTTTGCATCAATTTTATTAATGCAAAATGTGAACATCAAATGTGTCTACTACCTAGGGCGTTCAACGCAAGACAGTCGATATCGAAAAAAATGCTGTAAAACAAGCGCGTGCGCATAGTTATAATATCAGCAAACCACCAGGCACGAACAGTAGCAGTGGTGGTCGAAGTACAAGTGGCAGCAACAATAGCGGCTCCTTCTTTGAGGATAATTTTTTTAATCGCAAATCTAATCAATCACAACAACAAACACAAATGCAAGAAGAAATCGATTTACATGCACTCGAAGAGCAGGAGCGACAAATACGCGAACTGGAGGTATGTAGTTAATAAAAATATATACAGAAAAGGAACCTTTGCAACAAATGCCATACTTCTTTTCTTTACTTTTTTGCATTATTTAGGAAAACATCGTAGGAGTAAATGAAATTTATAAGAAACTAGGCGCAATGGTGTACGAGCAAGGTCTAACCGTTGATTCAATTGAATCGTCCGTTGAACAGACAAGTGTTTTCGTATCTCAAGGTGCTGATAATCTACGTAAAGCTAGCTCGTATAAAGTATGTTTGATTTTCATTATTAAATTAACAGTAGAGTACTGTACAACTTTTTTTTTCAATTCCAGAATAAACAACGCAAGAAGAAACTCATCTTAATTGGCATACTCTCTGCTGTATTATTTACTATAATTATGATTTTAATATTTGAATTCCAAAAATAATCACAGTTTGTAGGCAGCACGGTTCAAATTAATAATTGGTAACATGTATATCATATGTATTCACCCAAATGCTGCTAAAAGTTGTAAATTATAAAGTTTGATGTCTGCGTCAACGCCAAATGTTGAAATGATAAACATACATATTTATATTGAATTACTTACCATAATAGTCAAGTGATATTTGAAAGCAAACACTTTTTATGAAGTATAAAAATCAAAATAACAGAAGAATTCACAAAGAAAAGAAAATTTACCTATTTTAATTTTGCCATTTGTACAAAATATGAATAGTGCATGTTTTTTCAAGTTGGTATATGGATAGGCTACTTCTAAATTTGCTTACTGTAAAATTGACACCAAAAATTTATTTGTAAATGTGTATATTCTCATCTATAAAAAGCAATAGGAGGGCTTAGAATTTTGTGCAAACAGTCTAACATTACATTCAAAATCAAAACAAAGTATATGATGATGTATTTGTTTCATAATTGCAAAATCAGGAACATCTGTTAATACAAAACAAAATGTAAATGCAAATAGTTAACGATGTATAACTTATCGACCGAGAAACGCCAAATAGGCTTAAGCTTAATACTTTCAAATCTCAATTTTTGAATGAAATGTATAGGCTATAAGCATACGTATCAGCTGCTTACAGTTGAAATATCTACGATAAACGGTTGAGAAGTTATGGCTAAAGAAATTTAAAAATTAATTTAAATAATTTTTTTCAATGACAAAAGCACGGCTATTGTAATATTTTCATTTTGCAGCTCAAAACCTTTAGGCTTGCTATATTTGCTTTAGCACAAGATTCTGAACTCTCACAATACTTTGTGGCGGATAAAATATATTTATATACTGCACATGTACGTATTTTATATAGTGTATTGTATTATTTAATCATAATATTTAAATTTATAATTTTATGCAAAATTTACATTTATTAAGTAAACTATGAACGTAAAACTTATGTAAAGCACCCGATATGAAAGTAAATTTTTAGCAGTGGCTTAAATATGGAGTATGTACATATATGCAATCGTAGCACATAAATTGTTCTGAGAAATTGCTAAATGCTTTTAAAAATTACTCTCTTAATGAAAATTCATTTGGAGCTATGCTACTGATGTTTGTTATTGTTTTTTTTTCTTATATTTTAAATATGTGTATTTATATTGTTTATTTGACCATCAATTGGTCTGCACCCGCTATTGTGATGGAAGCAGATGTAATGATTCGTATTAGTTTGAAGAGAACATAAATATAATTTGTGAACATTTAGTATAATAAAACAAAATAAAATAATCTACGAACCAAGTAAAAGACATTCATAATGTGGGTATTAATAAAGCAAGTACTTCAAAAAACTAAAATAATTTTTATCAATTGTATTTGTCTATGCGAAATCATATGTCATGTATGCGAAATCATATATCACAGTCTTTTTCTTGAAGGTTTTGTGGAGTATTGTCGATGACGCTGGTTCTTTGCCGGCTACAAATCCAGCACGCTTCGGAAAATATCATCAAGGAGGTTCTAGCCCGGCCATCTCGGTAACGATTTGATATGACCACGTCGAACCTTGATTGTGGATTTTAGTCGCCTCTTACGACAGGTATGCCTTCCGCGAAATTATTTTAAGCAGTCACTTGACAGTCTAGCTTTTAGCGGTGTAGAAAGCCCGGTACGCCTGCGCAACAGGCGGAGCCTTTATAGCTACGATAGAAACTGATGATCACAAGAGGATGTGTCGCCCTTTCGGCGAAGCCTAGTGTTGAACTTAATCTTGGAAATATTAAGCCGTTCGCAGACTGGTGTCCTATAGCGTTAATTTTTATAGTTATTGTCCTAAAGACTTTGTATTACAAGCGTTATTAATATAATTCTTAAGCACTACGGAAGCTTTAGGTTTGGAAGCTTCTCTTCTTTATATTCCTATGGCTTTTGCAAAAGTTCTATGACCAGACTTTTCGATAAGGGCGATCACTATTCTTGAAGGGGTCATGGGCCCTTCATAGGCTCGAAAAGACCGGATGCTACCTGGTCTTCGCTGGGCTTTTCCAGTGGAAGAGGGGGAGTTTAGTTTCTAAAGGGCTATCAACCTCTTGTGTTTGTTGTAGCGACAAAGAGGCTCCTTGATGTTCCTTTGTCGGATATAGATCCAGTACGTTTCGGTAACAAGCACCATTGAGGTATAAGCGCGACCATCTCAAGAACAGTTTAATATGACCACATTCTAGGCCATATCGCCACCTCACCCCCTATTTCGATGAGAAACTTGGGATCGCCTGCGCCCCGCCTGCTAAGTAAACAGGATTCGCCACGGACGGGTGAATTTGACAATTGGTTTGGTGAAGCTTTAAATTCGCTGTCAACCGTTACGTGGCCACTTAATCGCACGAATCGCATACCATTGTACTCTTTGTTGTGTGCCACATTTCTGTGCCATATTGCACAAACTGACAATATGATTGCATACCTCGTCATTTTATGGGCGATATATCACCAAATAATATTTGCACATACCGGGAGAAAACCCAGCCTTGCAATCAGTTCCCGTACTCTTAAAGAAGATGTCGTAGAGAGCATGCATGCTTTCCCACCTGAAAAATCGTACCCATAATGGCTTTCTGGACACAAGTCAAGTCCCCCTGTGTCAGTAGGTCCGTGAGTTGTGCTGGAAACACTGCGATCCGGAGACAGCTGCTGGCCTACGCATAGTTCTGCAGCTGGAGCGTGAAGGGCAGGTGGCGGGGTTCGCCACCGAGCTGGTAGTAGCCTTATTTGCAATGAACGCGCATTATTCCAGCAGGCGTAAGTACATCCTCAATGGTATTAGTTTGTCCTTTTCCTCGTCCGGTTGTCTTTAGACATTTGCATATATTTAAGAAATTAATTTATTAACTAAACACTGAAGCGTCTGATTTTAAATTTATCAATATTAGTTGAAGTTATAAACTTAAATTAAATAATACAAGCACCCTACGGTCCGTATGCACCGCCATCTCGCTATGATTCGAAAACGGCCCTTGAATTTGTACATACGGCCCGCTTCCCCGTTCAAAGACGGCAGCGTGGGGTACAAGCAATTCGATGGCTGCTCTTGAACCCACGCCTTTCCTGCTTGGTCGATCATGTGCACCTCTCGCCTTCGCTTAATTTCGCCCAGTCTAATTGGGACGTCTACGGAGCAAGCTTCAAGGGATGCGCCCTTTTTAGCAAATTTATCCGCTTTTTCATTCCCATCTATTCCCATATGCCCTGGGACCCAATATAGACGAATGCTTCTCCCTGTCCCGATTCTCTCCAGGGACTGCGTACACTCGTAACACGCATTTAGATGCTGTGGTATGCGATATTATTGCCTTAATTGCTGCATGACTGTCAATATAAAAGTTAACACGATTGCAGTTTGGGCTATTTTCTTCCAGGGTTTCTACTGCTTTGGTTACGGCTACAATTTCCGCTTGGAAAACGCTACAGTAATCCGGCAGCCTGTAGGATCTGTTTATTTCCGGATCAGCACAGTATACCGCAGATCCTACTCCTTCCACTACTTTGGAACCATCTGTGTTCACATGTATCGCCTCGTCCGCCATTTGAGCACCCTTGCGCCGACCGTCCACCTCTATTGTGGCATTAAGATCGCCCTCGAAGCGCAGATAGGGAATCAGGTAGTCTGTTCGTCTTGTGATTGATGACGCTATACTACTATGGCCGTATGGTCGGCGCTCAAGCTGCACCGAGCCTAGTTGCAATTGTTAACGCTATGTTCTTTGCTAGCAGGTCTACAGCAGAGTAGTCATACCAACTCTGCGCACATACTCGTAAGCTCCAAGTCTCACATTTGACATTGTAGATTTTGTTAGAAGATTCCCCGGCTGATAGCGCTTGATTGCTACTAAGATAACTGTCGCCACCTACCTTTGCTGGACGAATTGAACGCCTTCGTACTGTGGTCAATACGCTACCTGCAGGTACCCCTGGGCAGCTCAGTGCTTTGGGTCCCGCGTTCCTGGCGTTAGTGTTTCAACGTCCAGAGAATGAACGTGTTCTAGGAAGATCGCAACTTCTT
>JARSSU010039416.1:0-49633 GCA_029619165.1 Eurosta solidaginis | reverse complement strand
CGATATCCCTAAATGGCGTCCACCTATAGAACTATGGCCCACTCCTTCATAAAATACTCTTTAATTCCTTTCATTTGATACACATGTCATACAAACACATTCCAGGATTACCCCCGGGCCATTTTCCTACATGGTTTATTTTCCCTTATGTTGTCACCATAGCTCTCAACTGAGTATGTAATGTTCGGTTACACTCGAACTTAACCTTCCCTACTTGTTTTTTGATTTATTCTTACAAAAATAATGTCAGAGCAATAAGAATTTGACAAAAATTGCGGTATGATTGATTTTGTATATGTCAGCGAAGTTATGTAATTTTCCGTCCTTAGTGGATTTTGGTTGTCATCACTTGCACACCCTTTGAGGGCATAGTTTGAAACAAGTTCGTGGCTTAAGTCTTTAATTTGGTTCAACAAAATGTGCGATTTCTGTGTAATTTTCAATTACCGGAATATGGGTGTACATTAAAGCCTACCACGATGTATGAAGTGAAAACAGTTGAAAATATGGCCTCGGGGTTTAAACTTTTACCTTTCGGGACCCTGTAAAAGCAGCGAAATACGGCATTTCTTTATCATTTGGGGTATTCATGGTTGTCCCTCATCTGATTAGGCCCACTTGCAGAACTGCAAGTTATCTTTTTAACGCAGGTGAGGTTGAACTGGGCGGTCAATAAGGACCATAAATACACTGAATGTGTCCATAGTGCTACAAACATTTGTGTGACCAAAAGGAAGAACCCACGTGCCAGGACTACTCTTATAGGTTAACTTCGTTCTCTTTCAAATACTTGAAGTTTTCTAGGACCTAGCTTAGTTGCTACCTCGAGATCTGGCAACTCTGCCGCCCTTAATAGCGCCATACTAAAACTTGCTCAACCATTTCCTCCTGCAGCTCGCATTACATACACCTCATTTTACTGACGATCCCTAATTTGTAAACATGTGACGCCAGAAGACAGTGAACAGTTAGTATGCCCATCGTAAGCCTTAAGTCTTTTCTCTTCAGAGATATGAGCCATTTTGTGCGCCTTTCCTGCTTGATTAGATTATATGCAACTCCTGTCTCCTTTTGATTTCTCCCAAACGGATTGGGACGTCTATCGTCGATTGAGCGAGTGTTGCACCCTCCGCTGCCAACTCATCGGCCTTTTCGTTACCTTCCATCCCGTTAAGACCGGGAACCCAGTAAAGAAGTTTTGCTATGCTTCTTTGCATTCCAGAACAGTCATTGAAATCGACACAGTAAAACAGCAGACCCGAAACCTTCCATTAATTTGGAACCATCCGTATACACATGTATAGTATGTTCTGCCTTTTCTATTCGAGATTTAATTATGGCCCCAAGATCTCTTTCGAAGCTCAGGCACGGAAGCATAACTTTTTGTTGCAGATACATATGGGTTTCTAAAATTAATATTCAAATAAGTAGGTGCCTAGTTAAGTAATTTGTCAACCAATGACGTGCACAAAGTTTAAAAAAAGTTTTCGATTCGACCATATTTGTGTTGTAGTTATAATAAAATGCTCTTTCGCAAATTCAATAACTATTTTGTACACAAACCTTCATTAAAAAATAAAAACTAAAGCAAACAAATAAAACACGGAATTTGGTATTCAAACTTACGCAAATAGTGAACTCAAAGAAACCAATGCTATGAATTTCCCATTTAGGCAAAATCATTCGAAACGTTTGCATAAATTAACATATTTATTTATTTTTTATACTCAGCTGAGAAGAGCCCAGAGTGTATATTAATTTTGTTCGCATAACGGTACCCCATAACGGCATAAACTAATCGAGATAGATGCAGACTTCTATATATCAAAATGATCTGGGCGAACAAAGAAATTCATTTAGCCATGTCCGTCCGTCTGTCCGTGAACACGATAACTTAAGTAAATTTGAGGTATCTTAATGAAATTTTGATATGTAGGTTCCTGAGCACTCATCTCAGATCGCTATTAAAATGATCGAAACCGGATCGTAGCCACGCCCACTTTTTCGATATCGAAAAACAGAAAAAAGTTCGATAATTCATTACCAAAGACGGATAAAACGATGAAACTTAGTAGGTTGGTTGACCTTAAGACGCAGAACAGAAAATTAGTAAAATTTTGACAACGGCCGTGGCACCGCCCACTTTTAAAATAAGGTAATTTAAAAGTTTTGCAAGGTGTAATTTGGCAGCTGAGTATGTAATGTTTCGGTTATACCCGAACTTAGCTTTCCTTACTTGTTTCTTTCTTAAGTACAAGCACGCATGCATTCATATCTCTATATGTTTACAATTTATGTATGTATTTAGCTGGCGACTACCCAGTGACTTAAATAAAGCATACTAATTTAGTTGTCATATCTCGGATGTTCTAGTTCACGGTCAAGTCTATTCATTTTTTTTTAGCTTTTGTCAGACGTGTTGACGGAGTTTTGTCATAAAGATGATCGTTTAATGAATTTTTGTTGAAAAACTGTCAAAACCACGCTTATACACACAAGTTTTCAGATGAATGGGTATATACTAGGGATGATCGTGATCACGGCCCTTTTAAGTCCCGAATATCTCGGCATTGTTTAAGAACAAAACAAGCATAAAGTCTGTGGAAAGACTTTTGCTAATGGTGCCTAAAGACTTTTTTTGAAGGGAACCTAAATCTAAGGTCAGATTTTCCAAATTGGTTAATTTTTTCGAGATATTCGTGGCTAAAATTGAGAAAAACGCCTTTTTCTGCTATAACTCGCGAACGTTTCGACCTGATCAACCCTAATCCCGGGCCTTCAAGTTTTTGAGATATTGAAGACCAAAGCGCAAAACACGTTTTTTAAGAACATTTGAGGTCATGTGGCTTCTAGACTTTTTTATACTCAGCTTGCTTTGCACACGGAGTATATCAACTTTGATTGGATAACGGTTGGTTGTACAGGTTTAAAGGAATCGAGATAGAGATAGACTTCCATATATCAAAATCATCAGCATCGAAAAAAAATTTGATTGAGCCATGTCCGTCCGTCTGTCCGTTAACACGATAACTTGAGTAAATATTGAGATATCTTCACCAACTTTGGTACACGAACTTATCTGGACCCAGAATAGATTGGTATTGAAAATGAACGAAATCGGATGATAACCACGCCAACTTTTTATATATATTCATTTTGGAAAACACAAAAAACCTCATTATTTAGTAAATAATACACATAGAATGTCGAAATTTGACGTGTGGACTGATATTGAGACCCTTAATAAAAATTTAAATAAAAATTTAAAATGGGCGTGGCACCGCCCACTTGTGATAAAATCAATTTTACAAATATTATTAATCATAAATCAAAACAAGTAAGGAAGGTTAAGTTCGGGTGTAACCGAAAATTACATACTCAGTTGAGAGCTATGGTGACAACATAAGGGAAAATAACCATGTAGGAAAATTAACCGAGGGTAATCCTAGAATGTGTTTGTATGACATGTATATCAAATGAAAGGTATTAAAGAGTATTTTATGAGGGAGTGGGCCATAGTTCTATAGGTGGACGCCATTTAGGGATATCGCCATAAAGGTGGATCAGGGTTGACTCTAGAATTTGTTTGTACGATATGGGTATCAAATTAAAGGTATTAATGAGGGTTTTAAAATGGAGTGGTGGTAGTTGTATAGGTGGTCGCCTTTTCGAAATATCGGCATAAAGGTGGACCAGGGGTGACTCTAGAATGCGTTTGTACAATATGGATATCAAACGAAAGGTGTTAATGAGTATCTTAAAAGGGGCGTGTGGCTTAGTTCTATGGGTGGACGGCTTTTCGAGATATCGCCATTAAGGTAGACCAGGGGTGACTCTAGAATGTGTTTGTACGATATGGGTATCAAATTAAAGTTATTAATGAG
Organism: Eurosta solidaginis; assembly: GCA_029619165.1. Classification (NCBI taxonomy): domain Eukaryota; kingdom Metazoa; phylum Arthropoda; class Insecta; order Diptera; family Tephritidae; genus Eurosta; species Eurosta solidaginis. The sequence continues at coordinate 45,749 of JARSSU010039416.1, read as the reverse complement.
CATTTAAAAAGGGCGTGGGGTTTAGTTGTATAGGTGGACGCCTTTTCGAGATATCGCCATTAAGGTGAACCAGGGGTGACTCTAGAATGTGTTTGTACGATATGGGTATCAAATTAAAGGTATTAATGAGGGTTTTAAAAGGGAGTGGTGGTAGTTGTATAGGTGGTCGCCTTTTCGAGATATCGGCATAAAGGTGGACCCGAGGTGATTCTAGAATGCGTTTGTGCAATATGGGTATCAAACGAAAGGTGTTAATGAGGTGTTTAAAGGGGAGTGGTCCTTTGTTGTATATGTGAAGGCGTTTTCGAGGTATCGACCAAAATGTGGACCAGGGTGACCCAGAACATCTTCTTTCGGGTACCGCTAATTTATTTATATATGCAATACCACGAACAGTATTCCTGCCAAGATTCCAAGGGCTTTTGATTTCGCCCTGCAGAACTTTTTCATTTTCTTCTACTTAATATGGAAGGTGTCACACCCATTTTACAAAGTTTTTTTCTAAAGTTATATTTTGCCTCAATAAACCAATCCAAATACCATGTTTCATCCCTTTTTTCGTATTTGGTATAGAATTATGCATTTTTTTCGTTTTTGGTAATTTTCGATATCGAAAAAGTGGGCGTGGTCATAGTCGGATTTCGGCCTTTTTTCATACCAATACAAAGTGAGTTCAGATAAGTACGTGAACTGAGTTTAGTAAAGATATATTGATTTTTGCTCAAGTTATCGCGTTAACGGCCGAGCGGAAGGACAGACGGTCGACTTTGTATAAAAACTGGGCGTGTCTTCAACCGATTTCGCCCGTTTTCACAGAAATGAGTTATCGTCCCAGATTCTAAGCCCCTACCAAATTTGACAAGGATTGGTAAATTTTTGTTCGACTTATGGCATTAAAATTATCCTAGACAAATTAAATGAAAAAGGGCAGAGCCACGCCCATTTTGAAATTTTCTTTTATTTTTGCATTTTGTTGCACCATATCAATACTGTAGTAGAATGTTGACATAATTTACTTATATACTGTAAAGATATTAAATTGTTTGTTAAAATTTGACTTTAAAAAAATTTTTTTTTAAAAGTGCGCGTGGTCGTTCTCCTATTTTGCTAATTTTCATTAAGCATACATATAGTAATAGGAGTAACGTGCCTGCCAAATTTCATCATGATATCTTCAACGACTGCCACATTACAGCTTGCAAAAGTTTTAAATTACCTTCTTTTAAAAGTGGGCGGTGCCACGGTGCGTCATCAGTTCAACACACCTACCAAGTTTCATCGCTTTATCCGCCTTTGGTAATGAATTATCGCACTTTTTCGGTTTTTCGAAATTTTCGATATCGAAAAAGTGGGCGTGGTTATAGTCCGATATTGTTCATTTTAAATAGCGATCTGAGATGAGTGCTCAGGAACCTACATGCCAAATTTCATCAAGATACCTCAAAATTTACACAAGTTATCGTGTTTACGGACAGACGGATAGACGGACGGACGGACATGGCTCAATCAAATTTTTTTTCGATCCTGATGATTTTGATATATAGAAGTCTATATCTATCTCGATTCCTTTATACCTGTACAACCAACCGTTATCCAATCAAAGTTAATATACTCTGTGAGCTCTGCTCAACTGAGTATAAATAGTTAAACCTATCGTAACAAAATTCGGCAGAAAGGTTGCCTTTACTATAAGGAATGCTTTGAAGAAAAATTAATGAAATCGGTTAAGGACCACGCCCACGTTTATAAAAAAAAATTTGTTTAAAAGGCTCGTAGACGAAAATAATAAGCTATAACTTAACGAAAAAGAGCTTTTTATCAATAGGAATAAGGAAACCTCACAGATAAGCATAAGAAGGCCCTGAGCAAAATCCACACAGTATCGGTAAGCATCCTTGCTAGATCCCGTCCAGTGCACCCCGTTATCAATAGCATTGTTAACATAACGATAATAACATTTCTTGAGCGTTTTTATGGACTTTTTGCTTTTCTTTTGATGTGGAAGCTAAGCTTAAAAGTTGTTGTAGCAGTGCTTCGCCCCATCCAATAGGTGCGACCACTTATAAGTTGTAATCAATATCCTCTAACGGGAGTCCAAGGCAACTTGCAATTTCAACAGGGGTGGACTAGAGTGATACGGGTGTTAGAGGCGTTGGTGCCACATTGCAACTAAAGAGATGGCTGTTTTCATGTGGGGACACATTGCAAGCAGGACATACATTTTGTATGTCAGTGTTGATTCTGGATAGGTAAGAGTTAAACCTGTGACAGTATTCAGATTGAAGTTGAGCTAGAGTGATGCACGTTTCTCTAGGGAGAATGCTTTCCTCTTCTGGGAGTTCATGCGTTGCGACCATATCAGGAACACATATCATGCAAGCGGCCAGCCAATTGCTTTGCAAGTGGTCATGAGCGTCTCTTTGCCCCAAAAGCTGCCGACAAGGGATTTGAAGATTTTATTATGATTTTAGGAACAGTCGTAGATCCTGTTCGAACGTCACACCAGTATTTTTGGGTGTAAGACAGTCTAATGGCATTGGCGTGGATGTTCAATATATTCGACACTTGCCATGTCCATGCTGTTAATATGTAGGGTCGTTGATGATTTTGTCGGTGACAATGTCAGGTTTTGCGAGGCTAAAAAACGGAGAGATCAGGAAGATAGTTGTTTATTTTATTCTTTATTTTATAGCTCATCTATGTTCTGGGCTTGAGTAGTATGGTGTAATATTAATGTACATACATATTTTAGCAAGTTAGTGTTAAGGAAGCAATTTACTTAAACTATTTTTCTGGGTTCCTTTAAATTTTACAAAAAAAAATTCCTTAAAAATGGCAGTGAAATCTCCCTCTCAATCACGTTCATAATACATTTTTCTATCTTAACCAGTTTTACCTTTTGCGAACATTGTTGAGAATAAGAAGAAATGGAGAGGTGAAAAAACTCCAGAGGATTTTTTATGGACGAATGAGAGAGGCGAAAAAAAACCGTTCAGGATCGGGCTGATACATTTTTTTGTAAGGGAGCAGGTTACTCATACGACCGGGGTATCTAACATTATTTTATACCATACAGTCAGTGAGAGAAATTTAAGTGATACATACATATTTGCTCACAATAAAACATATTTAAAACAAGTAAGAAAGGCTAAGTTCGGGTGTAACCGAACATTACATACTCAGCTGTGAGCTTTGGAGGCAAAATAAGGGGAAATCACCATGTAGGAAAATGAACCCAGGGTAACCCTGGAATGGAATGTGTTTGTTGTTGTAGCGATAAGGTTTCTCCCCGAAGGCTATGGGGAGTGTTATCGTTGTGATGTCCTTTGCCGGATACAGATCCGGTACGCTCCGGTAACACACCACCATTAAGTTGCTAGCCCGACCATCTCGGGAACTGTTTATATGGCCACATTAAACCTTCAGGCCATCCCTCCCTCCCCACCCCCAAATTCCATGAGGTGATTGGGGTCGCCAGAGCCTCGTCTGTTAGTGAAACAAGATTCGCCGCGAATAGGTGAGGTTCACAATTGGATTTGTAGAAGCTGTATATTACGCTGGCAACCTGAAGGGTTGCACTACACAGCCCTTGAATCTGGTATTTTAGTCGCCTCTTACGACAGGCATACCCACCGCGGGTATATTCTGACCCCCTAACCCGCTGGGGGAGGAATGTGTTTGTATCACATGGGTATCAAATGGAAGGTATTAAAGAGTATTTTAAAAGGAAGTGGGCCATAGTTTTATAGGTGGACGCTTTTTCGAGAAATCGCCATAAAGGTGGACCAGGGGTGACTCTAGAATGTATTTGTACGATATGGGTATCAAATGAAAGGTGTTAATGAGGATTTTAAAAGGAAGTAGCCCTAAGTTGAATATGTGAAGGCGTTTTCTAGATGTCGACCAAAATGTGGACCAGGGTGACCCACAACGTCATCTATCGGGTACCACTAATTTATTTGTATATGTAATACCACGAGCAGTATTCCTGCCAAGATTCCAAGGGCTTTTGGTTTCGCCCTGCAGACCCTTTTCATTTTCTTCTACTTAATACGGTAGGTTTCACACCCATTTTACAAAGTTCTTTCTAAAGTTATATTTTGCGTCAATAAACCAATGCAATCATCCTGTTTTATCCCTTTTTTCGTATTTAGTAGAGAATTATGGAATTTTTCTAAATTTTCGATATCGAAAAAGTGGGCGTGGTCATAGTAGGATTTCGCCCATTTAATACAAAGATAAAGTGAGTTCAGATAAGTACGTGAACTAAGTTTAGTAAAGATATATCGATTTTTGTTCAAGTTATCGTGTTAAAGGCCGAGCGGAAGGACAGACTGTCGACTGTGTATAAAAACTGGGCGTGGCTTCAACTGATTTCGCCCATTCTCACAGAATACAGTTACCGTCATAGAATCTATGCCCGTACCAAATTTCACAAGGATTGGTAAATTTTTGTTCGACTTATGGCATTAAAAGTATTCTAGACAAATTAAATGAAAAAATGGCGGAGCCACGCCCATTTTGAAATTTTCTTTTATTTTTGTATTTCTTTGCACCATATCATTACTGAAGGTGCATGTTGACATAATTTACTTAATTACATAATTTACACATATAGTAACGTAGGAGTAACGTTCCTGCCAAATTTCATCATGATATCCTCAACGACTGCCAAATTAGACTTTGCGAAACTTTTAAATTACCTTGTTTTAAAAGTGGGCGGTGCCACGCCCATTGTCCAAAATTTTACTAATTTTCTATTCTGCGTCATAAGGCCAATCGACCTACAAAGTTTCATCGCTTCATCCGTCTTTGGTAATGAATTATCGCACTTTTTCTGTTTTTCGAAATTTTCGATATCGAAAAAGTGGGCGTGGTTATACTCCGATTTCGTTCATTTTAAATAGCGATCTGAGATGAATGCCCAGGAACCTGCATACCAAATTTGATTAATATATCTCAAAATTTACTCAAGTTATCGTGTTTACGGACAGACGGACGCACGGACGGATGCGGCTAAATGAATGTGTTTTTTCGCCCAGATCATTTTGATATATAGAAGCCTATATCTATCTCGATTAGTTTATGCCGTTACGGGGTACCGTTATGCGAACAAAGTTAATATACTCTGTGAGCTCTGCTCAGCTGAGTATAAAAAAATCTGTAATTGCTAAAGAGGTGTATGGATGATCTCATATTGGTAATGAAACGCACTATGTTTTCATACTGAGTGGCTTTGCAACTTCAAGAATATTTGCACTGTTTTTATCACTTCCGCTAAGAAGATATTCGAGTCGGGTTGTGTTTTCTTTGTTAATGTACATATGTATGTATGTATATTTTGCGTTTATTTATTCTATTGGTTGATTACAAAACTATTGATATTTAAGTATAAATACACTTAAATGTTTACACATACAATTTCCTTATTTAGTAGTTTTGGGCATAAATCAAAGTAGAATTTAATGGCGCAAATGGTATAATGAGAAGAATACATAGCAACAAAGGTGATAACCAACATCTTTGTATATTGATAAGAAATAAAAACTATTTTACACACAAATATGGTTTTAGTGGTAAGCAAATTAATTAAAAATAAAAATATAGAAGAATTTAGCCCAAAAGCAATTTCTTTAGTTTCTTTAATTTGAAAAAACTTTGCTGTTGTTGTTCATCCTGATCGTAAATGCTGCCTGGCAGTGATTCCTCGGCGGGTATGGCTGATACGAAAGCAACAATTAGCAGAATTGCAAATACGGTCTGAAATTAAAAAAAAAGCAAGTAAGCGTTTGTTAATTAGAGGCATAATATAAGGGCTGGGTTTCGTAAGTTTTGACTGTTCAGTAAGATATAAATTATTTTTCAAGTGATCTTAGGTATTGTGTAGGGTGACCAGATCGTCCGGACGCCAATCCGGGATGCCTTGCAATTAAGACAATAATCTCGCACAGCACAGCATCTAAAAGTATGTTAAAGAGTAAACAGTCTCTGGAAAGAATCGGGGCAAGGCGAAGCATACTTCTACATTGGGCCCCTGGGCATATGGGAATAGATGGGAATGAAAAATCAGATGAACTAGCTAAAAAGGGCGCATCCCTTGAAGCTTGCACGTATACGTCCCAATTAGATTGGACGAGATTAAGAGAAGGCGAGAGGTGCACCTGTTCGACCAACCGGGAAAGGCGTGCGTTCAAGCGCGGGACTGTAAAGTGTCGAAGATTATGTGTAGGTCTTACAACCTTAGACTAACAAAGTTGCTTCTATTATTAAAAAGAGAGGACAGAGGACTTATGACGGGTATTCTGACTGAGCACTGCCTTGTGGCATCACATGCTTTTAAATAGGTCTTGGCCAGTGATAGCAGATGTAGGTATTGCGGGTTGGTTGGTTGGTTGGTTTGTGTGCTGCCCGGCTGTGGAGCCGGGCCCAAGTAGCGCTCTAAGCGCCATTTTGATGCACTTCCTCCTGGAACCAATTACGTTTTGGATTGATGTACCCTGCTTATAGTTTTACTCAAACCACTTGGTTAGATCAATAAACCTACCGATGCCCTTGATTCGGCAGTTTGACACCGCCCTTAAGTCCGGAAACACATAACTGCCTAGAGTTCGGTATCGCAAATTTGCAAGGACTGGGCACTCGCAGAGAAAGCGAGTAACCGATTCCTCGGCACCCTCCTGTCTACAGCTCCTACACCTCTCATTGTAGGGGATACCCATTCTATTCGCGTGTGTGCCAAACGACCAGTGGCCTGTAATAGTGGCCGTGATTCTGTATATTTCCTTCCTAGACCGATTTAGTAGGTCATCGGTTCTTTTCTGGTTGTAGTGCGGCCATATTAATTTCATGATTCTACAGGTGTCCGTAGAGTACCAATCACGGATTGCTATTTTACTTAGTTAGGTGAGAATGTCTGTTTGTTTGTCTATCGATGCTTCTTCCTTTGCTATTTCATCCGCTTTTTCGTTGGCGTCAATGTTCCTGTGGCCGGGTACCCAGCTGAGAGTGACAGCTGCCTGGTTGGCTGCTTTACGTAGCACCCTCTTACAGTTATCGACGGTTTTAGAGGATGTGTACGGTGTTTCTAGCGTTTTGAGTTCCGCTTGGCTGTCGGAGTATATAACTACCTCACCGTCTATCCGGTTCTGCAAAAGGAAGATACAGGCCCTCTCTATTCCTTGCAGCTCTGCTTGAAAGATGCTGCTGGCTGTGTTTGGAAGACGGATGGGGATTGCGACTTTTAGTTGGTTGGAGTAGACACCTGCTCCGACGCCGCAGTCCATTTTGGACCCGTAAGTGTAGATTCAGGTGGCATCCTCCCTGTCAACTCTGTCGTCCGCCCAATTGGTTCTAGAGGGTATATGCACCTTGTAATTTCTGTCGAAAATCAGTGCTTTTGAGAGGTAATCTGATGTCGAATCCGGGTTTGAGAAGGAAACGATAGAGCACGTTTTGTGCTCATGCCCTGCGCTTGCCAGGCTAAGACACCAACTATTCGGAGTGATACAGCTGTCAGATGTAGAAGCAGCAAGTGGCTTAAGTCCTAGAAAGCTTCTAGTATTTGCATAGAGGACGGAGTAATTTTATAATATAGGTCCTGGTTTTTGATAGGGGTTTTCAGTTTGGTCGTTAAAATAAACTTCTGGTAATACTAAGGACTCATTCAGTTAGCCAGTTTAACCTAACCTAACATTCTCAAAAATCGCCCGCGTATTTGCTTTTGATGACAGAAATAACTTTTTCTCAATCCCGTACTTCAATCACTACATCCTACTAATGTATTGATGAATCCGCAGTCTAAAATGTGAGATTTACGAGTAATCTTCGACTCCAATTCATGTTTCAAGATCATATAAATCATACAATAGCTAAATCTTATTCAGTGCTTGTTTTCATTTGCCGTTGCAGTACAGACGTTACTGATTCATACAATTTCAAACTTCCTTATACTTCTTTAGTGCGCTCTAACCTGGAATACTCAGTTTTTATATGGAGGTCATATTACGACTTCCAAATAAAGATATTAGAACGGGTGCAAAAGACTTTCGTAAATTTTGGCCTTCGCGTTTTAAACTTTGTGAATCCTATCCCTCCATTTAATTCATGGTGCCTCCTTATTAACTCAAAGGCATTACACAATAAAAGAGTCATACTATCTTTTAGCTTTGTGTTTCACATAATTCAAGGCCAAGTTGACTTTCGCTTTCTGCTAGCACCGTCTAACTTCCTGGTTCTTCACACAAACCTTAGAAATAATGATATTTTACATCTTGAATGAACTGAGGATACACTTTTCATATCGTGCCCCTCTCATCAGAATGTTACAAAGGGTTTAATTTATTTTCAACTTCTTTGGATATAGATTTTTCACTTAGTAAGTCTAAACTTATATTACGACTTAATGAAGTTTTAACATCACCTATGGTGGTGATTATTTTAATTCGTTACGTAACTCGTAAGAATTCATATATTTAATAGATTACTATATCTGAATAAATAAATAAAAAAAAATGACAGAGAATATGAGTTCATTACAATGGACGCAGCATTTTGTTATTTTAGTATAGTGAGTAAAGCTTAAGATTTCTTCTCGAACACAAGCGAGATTTTCGAGACCCGATAATTCGAGAACTCGACTTCTCGCGAGATAATCGTGTCTCAAAGCAATCGTAAATCTCGCGAGCTTCTCGACATAAACTTAATCGCTGTATGAACAGTATTTATACACTTCGTTAGCTTAATGTGAAAATATGCTAAGTCACTTTTTTTGAAAAATTTTATTTTAATGCAGTTTCAAAACTGAATTCAAAATACATCGATCACAAAAGAAAAAAATATTTTAATTTTTCATTTTTACGTGCTGTGGGTAATGATGTGTAAATATGCTAAGTCGTCAGTTGTTAAAAAGAATGTGCTAAGTCAACCTGTAAATAATATCAATCTGAATTACTAGTCATTTCTTTGTTGTTGTTGTTGTATTAACGATAAAGACAATCCCCGAAGGCTTTGGCGAGTGTTACCGATGTCGATGGTCATTTGCCGAATATAGATCCGGCACGTTCCGGTAACAAAGCACTATTGAGGTACTAGCCCGACCATCTCGGGAACGATTTATATGACCACATTAAACCTTCTAGGCCATACCGCCCTCATCACCCTCAACTAGTTCCATGAGGAAGTTGGGGTCGCCAGAGCCTCGCCTGTCAAGGAAACAGGATTCGCCACGCCTAGGTGAGGTTGACAATTGGTTTGGAGAAGCTATATATTGCGCTGGCAATCTCTAGAGAGGGTTGCGAACACAACCCCTTGAAATTGGATTCACCCAATTGAGACATGCCTTTGCTGTTTGATAAATGCTTTGCGCTGACTATAATCTGCTTCAATTCTTACATGTCGATAACTACATGCTTTCTTACAGACTAGTTGAAAATAGAAAACAATTCAAGCTTAAACTTACATATATAAGCTGTTATTAAAATTAATAACACTACTGAATCGATTTGCTAGATGTATAGTCCTAGTTATAGGTTCATTCATAGCATAATTCGTTTTATGACTTATTTCAATAAATAATCTATTATGCCGAAAATTAGATAAATCAGAGCAATTCGTGCTAGAGTTTATTACGTTATAGGCATGCCAAGCCTGAAGCACAAGCTATTTGTGCCTGCTGGTATATGATGGGAGACCGTCTGGCCAGTGAAGCATACGTAAAGTAATTTTTTAAAAATTTTTTGAACTTTCTCAATTTTATAGGAGTTACGATTCATAGAAAGGATTCCATGTCATTGAGCAATATTCGAGACCACTTCTGACCAAGGATATATAAAGTGCCTTCAACGTTATAGGGTCCTTAAAGTCACTGGTGTTACGTCTACTGAACCCAACCATTGTAACAAATTTTGAAACAATGAAGTCAATGTGACTAGAAAAAGAGAGTTTGGAGTCAAAATTGACACCCAAGTCTTTACTCTCTTGACAACGATTAAGAGATTTAGCATTTAGTTTGTAGATAAAGTATGTGGCAGTTGTCTTTATGGAATAAAAATAAATTATTGTCTGCGCACCATCCCTCAAAAGGGATCAGAACCATTAGAAATAGTTTGACAAATAAATAGTATTTTTTGTGAAATATATAGTTTTAGTGTTATATTTCAATCATTAAAGGGGAGGAGTGATGGGGAAACATATTGAGTAAAATGTGCTAAGTCAGGAGAAGAAATTTGTTTTGAGTGCGGAAATTGTGCTAAGTCATAAAATAGCTACTGGGTTAGCATATATGATTTTTATTTATCTTTTTTCAAAGCTTCTACACTCAAAAGTATTGCAACTAAGGTATCCTCATTCACAGTATGCTTGAAAAAAAAAGGCTATTTCAAAAGTTATTAATTTTTTCGTCTCCTGTAAAATTCGTAAAAAGTGATTTAGCACATTTTCACATTAAGCTAACGACTTGTTTTTTTTTCACTTGTGACTTAATTGTTGATTATATTGCTTTCAAATGACACTTAACACAAAACATATTTATTATACATATAATTTTGTTCACAATATTTTATTTTTGTAACGAGACATCGCAAGATTCTCGAATCTCGACATACTCGTAATACACGCGAGCTTCTCGACTTTTAATTCAGTCGCTGCATTGGCAGTATTCTATACATTTACTTGTGATTTTGTGGACATTTTTGCTTGTGATCCAGAAGAAATCGTAAGCTCTATATAAAACAGCCAATGAGTCGATTAAATTGAATGTCGCGAAATTCGCGAGCCTTACGAGTACTTCGAGATTCGAGAGTCTCGTGAGAAATTAAGGCTCGCAAGAAATCTCATCGTAAACTCTAATAGGAAGCGCTTATTCTTGCAGATTTAAAAATGTACATCTTTCTTGTATGTCGTCACTCTCACTGTTTTCCTGAGGCACTCAACTGATCATATTATTTTCGGTTTAAAATTTTTGAAATTTGATATATGTAAGTATTTTAAAATGCACTTTTTTCGAATTTGTTTTCATAGTTTATTTCACAAATATTGACATTTTATCTCATAATATAGTTGGATGTTTTACAATAATGCACGATTTCCTATTGAGTTTATTTTTTTCCTCATATGATTCAGTAGTTTTATGTATTTATCTCCAAATATTTTACATAATGTTGGAACTAAAGATTTAAAAAACATACCAATGCTAAGAATTTCATTTTTATCACCAAAGTATGTTTTTTTTTATTAGTTATGAACAAATTCAAACCCGTTCAACTGCAATTCAAAATTGATTGTGTAGTTCATCGTAATTGTGAGGCCTTTTATATATGCCCTGATGTTACAGCAAGGAAATTGTTTATGACCGCCAAATACTTGACTGCATCGGTATTGATGACTTAACAATGGACAAAACGTCCGAAAAAAATGTAAAATGTCATAATACACAAAGCGACATGAGAAAAGCAAAAGTGAAAAAGACCAAGTTAATCAAGTGATAATTTAAAATGTAAATATGTATGTACAAGACTTATGTGTGTGTATGTACATAAAATCTGCACTCCACCCAAATGCAGAAGCACGTATCGCAATAAATGTTTGACATATACCTTAAACATATGCTTGTATGCAAACATTGGCCTGATGTATGGTATGTACGCAATTGCTTAAATTGTTACACATATATATAAACTGCTCAATGCATTTAACTGTTAAAATAATGTTGCAAACAAAAGTAGATGTGTTTACGAAAAATGCCAAACCAGATAGAAGACCTACCGCAATATTACAATTAGGGTAACCGACTAACTGAACTGGAGCTACGCGGGTAACGATCACTCAAACATGCCCTCATACGTTAGTTCTTAGCTGTGGTCCGATCGTACGTTCAGCTTCGATTTGAAGATCAGTTGCTAACATCTGGGACCTGCTTCATAGCAGTGACAAAGGCAACAACTGTCGTTTTTTCTGCAAAAATGTTGTGTACCAAGAGTACCCGGCGAACCTTGTACTACCCGAAAAATGGTTTGCAATATTTCAAAAGTAAGCCTCACTTTCCTCTTTACTTTATCCCATTCTCTTCTACTTTGCCTTCTATTTTATACCTTTCATGAAAATAAAATGGTATAATAACTTTGTCACGAATCTCAAAATTGTAAGTCCTTAAAGGAAAATAGATAGACCCACCAATAAGTGTACCGAAATGATCAGGATGAATAGCTGAGTTAATTTAGTCATGTCCGTATGTCTGTTTTCGTGCAAACTAGTCCCTAAATTTGAGATATCTTGATAAAATTTGGTGAGCGGGCATACTTAGGTATCCGATTAGACATTTGTCGGAACCGGCCGTATCGGACCACTACAGCATATATCCCCCATTCAACGGATTTTTCAGAAAAGAGGATTTTTGGCACATCTTCCTCAATTTATCAGATTGAAGCTTCAAACTTCACCATATGCTTTTGTATATCGCACATATTGTTGTCTGAAAAAATGGATGAGACTGGTCTTATATATAGCATATATCCCATACAACCGATTGTTCAGATAAGAAATTTTCGGAATTTGTGCTCCATTTTAACAGCTAGAACCTTTAAATTTCTCCATATGCTTTCGTATATTGCACATATTGTTGTCTGAAAAAATGAATGAGATCGGTCGTATATATAGCATATATCCCCTACAACCGATTGTTAAGATAAGAAACTTTACGCAATTTCTACACCATTGCAACAGCTAAAAGCTTCAAATTTCACCGAATGCGTAAGTATATAGCATATATTGTTGAATGAAATAATCATAGAGATTGGTGGTATATATACTATATACCCCTTATAAACTGTAATTTCTACCCCCTTTTTAACGGTTAGAAGCTTCAAATTTCATCAAATACTTACGTTTACGTCATATATTATTGAGATAAGTGATTCATGATCATAGCTATTTCAAGCAGACCACATAAACCGTAAATCTTTGCATTCTCACACAAAATACCTACCTATTTTTTATTTTATATTTATCTTAAAAATCGCCTAGCTATGTAAATCTGTTCACTATATATTTCATATCTTATACAGCCGATTATTTGGATATTACGAATGGGATAAGATTATTGTTCAGACCCATTCATGAAAGGTATGAAGTCTTCGTCACAGCCGAAGACAGTCCCGTTCTTATTTGTTCTTTTTAATCTTGTCATTCGTTATTGCTTTTATTTTCCCCCCCATGTCCAGTCCCACTCCAAATGCAACTCACACTTCCACACCCTTACCCACTTCCACTCCTTGTCACGCTCCCACTCTCACTCCAACTACCTCTCCCGGGAGAAAAGCTTTGAAAAGATTTACAAGGTATAATCGAACCAGCTGCCGCCTTGTCCGTCCTGATGTCACGTTGTTTAAAATGTTCCGAAATTATTAAATAAATTATAAATTAAAAATTGCTTCAAATAAATGTCTTCATACATTTAAAAGCAATAAGGGCAACCCCCGCTTAGTTTTATTTCTTTTCATAATTCGTTAACTACATAAAATGCTAAATTATACTATAGAAGACACAAAACTTTATATTCTGGTTTACCAATTTATGTCTTTTGCGAACTGTGAATAGCAAATAAACTAAGTTAAATTCGAAGCCTTTTGACGAAAAAAATTGTTTTTTTTTCAGTTATAACCTTTTTAACCAGTCTCCTGAGATACGGCTGTATTAACCACTTGGGTCAGATACGGTCTAATTAACGGAAAGTGTGAGATACACCTTTTTAAAAAAAACTTTTAAATTACGATCTTTCTACTAGGATAGGTCGATATGAAACTAACGCAGGTACAATTTCTAAAGTAGCGTTCATCTTTACAAATCAGATATAGATAGATAACATAGGCCGACAGCATCTCAGACCTAGAAACCGGACTATATATTTCTGAAGGTTTATGAAGCGCTAAATCCCAATCGGGCCTCAGAATTGCTCCATCAGCTCTGGTTTTCGAGATATCCTAACCTAAAACTGCCATTCCCATATTTGAGGTTATGTAGCCTTGCAGATGTTTTCTTTTACAAAATAAGGGACGGCATCTTTAACATAAGTATTCACCTTTCAAATTCGAGGCTCATCAGACCCTGTTTTTGTTTGTGCTTCATATATACCGCCCAATAGTAGCCACGACTTATATACTGCACATGTCGATAATATTACGTCACTGGCATTGAAAAAAGTTGGTGGTGATCATCTCTGCGTGCTGGGTGATTTTAATCTGGGTAATGTTAAATGGTCACAGACTCTATCAAACTCGGCTTTAATATCATGTGAGGTCATTGGCTCCAGTGAAATATATTTAACAGATATATTTAAGGATTGATATTAAACAAATTAATCGTTTTTCAAATAGACTAGGTCGTACTTTGGATTTGATATTTTTATCTAATAATCTAAATTTTTCACTTTTTGAATGTATTTCTCCTATTAAAAAATCCGATTTGCATCATGTTCTATTAGTTCTTGATCTGGAGTTTTAAAAAATTTGCCGGAGCTAGTACTACCAGCTCTAATTTTTCTTTTAATTTTAAGAGATGCGATTTTTCGAACTTGAACAATCTTTTGCTGGAAATAAATTGGGATCATTTGTTTTGCAGTCTTGATACCACTAAAAGGTTTGAGATATTTAAGTCTACTGTTCTGCAAATTTGTAGAAATGTCATTCCCTTGGCGTCCAAAAAGAAATACAAGGTGCCCTGGCATAATAGAGCTTTGATGAAACTCCTGAATTTGAAAAATAAATTTTTCCGTAAATTTAAAAGTACTCAAAATCCAACGTTTTTCAACTTGTATAAAGAGTATGATAAGAAATTCGCGTGTCTGGATAAATTCTTACACAGAAATTATATTTTAAATTTTGAAGAAAACCTTAAATCTAACCCAAAATCATTTTGGAACTTTGTCAACTCGAAGAAATCAGTTTCGAATATTCCGTCCTCTCTTTTTCTTGCTGAAAAAGCTGTCGATACTCCGGAGGACGCTGCAAATCTTTTTGCTGAATACTTTATGAACAATTTCACTTATGATTCTGTCAATCATGATAATATTACTTTTAATATTCAGGCTTCTATTGACTTCGATAATGTAGTACTGTCTAAGGAAGATGGTCTTAATGGGCTTATTCGGCTTAAGACGTCGACGAGTACCGATATCGATGGGTTCTCTGCAATTTTGTTTAAACAATGTGATTCCCTAGTCTATCCACTGTTGTTAATTTTTAATAATTCGTTATCTACAGGTACTTTTATTGATGCGTGGAAATTAGCGTTCATTACACCTATTTTCAAGAGCGGCAATAAAAATGATATTACTAATTATAGGTCTATTTCAAAATTTCCCACCATTGCGAAGCTCTTTGAATGTATCATCCAAGATAAATTACGTTTCTGTGTTAAGAATATTGTGTGCCCAGAGCAGCATGGATTTTTCCAGGACGTTCAACTGTGTCTAATTTGACTATTTTCTCGGATGACTGCCTTGCAGCTTTTCAGGCAGGATATCAGGTTGACGCTGTGTATACTGACTTCCAAGGCATTCGATCGGGTTTCCCATGTTATTTTGATAAAAAAGTTGGCCTGTTTGGGCTTTCACTCAGTATTTTTGAGTTGGATTGAATCCTACTTATTTAATCGTCGTTGCATGGTTGTAGTTGATGGTATTAGGTCTCATCCATTCGTTGCTTCCTCCGGTATTCCACAAGGTAGTATCCTGGGTGCACTGCTTTTTGTCATGTTTGTTAATGATATTCGCTCTTGGTTCTCTAAAGTAAGATTCTTGCTGTATGCAGATGACCTTAAGATATACTTGCCTATTCATAGCCTTCACGATGCGGTATTGTTGCAAGAAGCTTTGGATAAACTTAGTAACTGGTGTAATAATAAACGGTTATCACTTAACCTAAAAAAGTGCTTTCAAATAAATTTTCGAAGCGTGTCAACTTGATTGATAACGTGTATCAAATATCAAACTCGCCCCTGTTGCTGGTTAGTGAAATTAAGGACTTGGGAGTAATATTTGACTCGAAGTTTTCGTTTTCAAGTCATATTAATGTGTGCATTGCTAAGTCGTATGCTATGCTAGCTTTGTTAGGCGTCATAGCTTGGATTTCAGTGACCCATATACGCTAAAGCTTTTATATTTCGCGTTTGTGCGATCCAAACTTGAGTACGCTTGTTTCATCTGGTCTCCGTATTATTCCTGCCATGTTGCAAGAATTGAACAAATCCAAAAAGTATTCGTACACTTTGCATTACGCAGTCTGCGCTACTCGGATCCTATCCCGACTTATAAAGCTCGTTGCTTATTGATTCACTTAAAATCATTGCAGGACAGGAGGACAATTTTATCGCTGTCGTTCGTTTTCGATTTGTTACGTGGGTTTGTTGATTGCCCTGTACTGTTGGAGAGGATTTTCATTAATATACCGGCTAGAGCTCTTCGTGCTTCTGAGTTTTTTCATATTGGTGTTCTTAGGGCTCTTTATGCGCGGAATGCTCCAATTACTAGAGCCTTAATTGAGTTCAATAGAATTTCTAATTTTGTGAGATAGATTTTTCTTGTTCGTAAGATGGCTTTCTGAGTATTTGAAATACTTTTTATAAGTAAGGTAATTTATATTAACATTGTTAACTACTTTACACTTTTATAATTAGCCTATAAGATTCTTTTTTAATTGGCTTAAATAAATAAATAAATAAATGGCGTTGAGTTTGCTCAAATGTAATTTTTTTTGCTGAGATATCGCATTTGGAAATTTTCATGTTTCTAAATTTTCCTACACCGGAATATCGATTGAGATAACATAGACATGATATAGTCGATTACCTTCTAATTATCTTGAATTAAGTCTTATATTTCTTACAATTTTGTCTCACACCATAAGTGATCTAACTAACCACACCCCTACACTATCTAAGCCTCGGGTACCGAGTCACACACAGCCCTAACCCGTAGAAACCACCCCTATCATACCGCAACCCACTTGTGATAGCGTTTAGTCGCATTATTTATAAAAATAAGACTCAATTCAAGAAAATTAGTAATCGACTATATCATGTCTATGTTATCTCAATCGATTTTCAGGTGTAGGAAAATTTAGAAACCAGAAAATTTCAAAATGCGATCTCAGCGAAAAAAAAATGATATTTGGGCAAGCTCAACGCCATTTGAAATAAGAAGACTTGTGTTTAAAGATGCCAAACATCTGCAAGGCTACATAACCTGAAATATGGGCAAAGACGGTGTTTTTTGCACTTTTAGGTTAGGATATCTCGAAAACCAGAGCTGATAGAGCAATTCTGAGACCCGATTTGGATTCAGCGAATCATAAACCTTCGGAAATATATAGTCTGGTTTCTGGGTCTGAATGTTCGTTAAATTTTGTCGGCCTGTGTAACTAAAACGTTCTCCGATGCATCTAATTTCTCAGTAAACACGGCTATTTGTCATATTGTAGCTTCTGCAAAGAAAACTTGTTATCTTCTTGCTTCTCCCTGGTCTTATAAATGTTTATCCCTGTCTTTCCTCCGTAGTTCTCCCCTTTACCTTTAGGGGTTTTTTTATGATGATGTTGGCAGCCTTTCAAAAATATCCCATTTACTTTTCATTTCAGAATTAGGCTCTATAGGAAATACATTCTTTAAACCTTTTGGGAACGTTTTCATCGTTTCCGGTTTACGCCGGCCGGCACTTTAATTGACAGAAACCGGTGGACTATCCATAAACTACCGGTTAATTTTAACCGAAAATGGAGAAAACGGTTCTTAATTTGAAAGATTTTGGAAAAACATGGAACAATCGAATACCCTAATCGCAATAATCTATTTGTATTATAGATGTATGTATGTAACTATGTACATTAGGGTGGGTGGATTTGTATGGACGAAAGTGAACCGATATCGCGCCATCGATTTTTCGATAGGATTTGGGCTCAGGAAAAAATGTTCCACTACGCATACCCATTTCGAGCCTGCGAAATATTTTTGGGTTTTGGGGAGTGTTTTGGTCGAAAATGTTACCCTTTCGCCATTTTTTAAGGGTTTTTTCAGCATACATGCATCCATTTTCAAGGCTCCAAATCATTTTTTATGTATTTATTAAAAATTCGTGGTGAAAATGTTTTAAATTTTTTTTCAAATAATGTGTAATGAAAATGAAATTTCGCAGGCTCGAAAATTATTTTTTTTGGGTATGCGTAGTGGAACTTTTTTTCCTGAGCCTAAATCCTATCGAAAAATCGATGGCGTGATATCGGTTAATAAATTGGCCCACCCTAATGTACATATGTATTTTATGCAAACACGAGTGCCTGCCTACCTGTGTGAAGAGTGAATTAATTGCGGGTAAGTACAAGTTTTTAAGTAGTCATTTATATTTACGATACATAAAAGTTGCGCCTCTTACAAGAGCTTTAATCAATATCGGTCAAACGACTATCAAAATAAAGACAACAAGGAAGTTTAAACGCGCCCTTCAGATTGTTTTTTACAATCTTCTTTTTATGTGAATTTTGATTATTCTAAATCAAGGTAAACCAGACTTTTTGCGATCGCCTTCAGGTACGTCAGTTGAAAGTCAAACTGGAAGTATCGACATAGCGGTTTACGTTTTCACTTGTAATGCTGCTTGCTAATTCGGGTTTATGTCGTCTGATTTAATTGGATTGTGTGAAGCGTAATTTTAATTTTAAGTCGATTAAAACTTACTCTGATTCCGCCACTAGAGGGATTAAGTGCAAGGGTGCCAACTAATGTTGGATGGATGTACCAGACACAACTTTTTTTTTGGCTCATAAGCAGTTGCATTGGTAAACAGTACCCATAACTATAGATTTTAAATATAATGCAGTGTTAGCTGTGGACAATTAATAAATATATGGCCACCACATATTGCATTGTCGTCTGGCTTTTGTGCTTCAAAACATATTTGGTTGGTCTAAGAGTATATTGTAACGAATTTTGTGAAATTCCGCTTATTTGAGACCTTCTGCTAACGTTCGAATCGCTAAACTGTTGAATTTATCACTCCAATATTCTGTACTGAAAAATGGTCTTTATTAGATTACTTTGGGAGTAGTACAATTATGCTTCACAATTATACTTCACTTCGCAACTGATAGCGTGTTTAAATCAAACTGATTCTGATTATTCCGTTGCTTCATTGGCATATTTCTACTAAAGTCTAGACGTTTCGCCTTCTAGAACTGCTGTACCTCCTGCTTGGTAATTTCTATATACATGTATATTTGTAGTTTATGTCTATCTTCTAGCCATATGCGGGTGTATGCGTGAGTACTAAGGGTGATGATTACATGTGTTTGTGAGTATCTCTTTGTTGCCTTGTATGTATCTGTGTAAGCGATGATTGATTTATTTTACGTACACAAGAGTGGCAGTTTGCTTTATTGTTGTTGTGCCATCATTTATTTAGTATCAGCTTAGTGATGCTAATATTCGTCAAAATATCAATTAAATTTCGCTATATGAAATATGCGGTTGCAGCTTTTCGGCGTCTAGCCTTCCTTGTGTTTTTGTGCTTGCCTTTGGCCGGGCAGAGGCGGTCGCGGATTTTGGCTTCAAATAGGTCCGAGTCGATAAAGGGGTCTCGAATCATACACATATCTAAAATACTGGAGTCATCCTGTCCGTCTATCGCAACATGGTCGATCTAATTGCATGACTTTCGATTGGGCGACAGCCATGTAGCTTGACATATAGTTATTACAATAGTGAACCTTGTGTATATAACCATTTTTCGGGCACCAGCGAAGTTGATCAGCCTCGAAATTTTAGGTGAGGCTTTGTAGTGAGGTAGAACATTCCGACTGTGGGAAAAAACCTTCATTGTCCGTCCAATCGGTAAAGTCAAAAGTAACTTATTTTATATCATGGTGGTGGTAGCTTCGTGGTCGTCATCAGAAAAAGGAGTTCTCATCCGAACGTTTTTATTTTTATGTTTCATTGAAAAGCGTTTTAACGTGGCAAGTCACAAGTCTAGCGCACAACCCAGGAACGGGATTTGGTTTTTAGTCGCCTTTTATGACAGGCATACCTTCAGCGGGCATATTCTAAGCCCCAATAACCAGCAGGCTTGGAAATCAAACGGAGAATTTTTTTTTGCCAACAAGTCATACTTTGAACTGTGCAGGCAATCGAAAAGTAAAGACCTCTCTCGAGAAACAAAAATTACGCTCTATAAGTCGCCTATTAAACCTGTCGTGATATATGGCTCGAAATCATGGACGGTGTCGGGATAAGGTGAGGGGGCACTTAAAGTGTTCAAGAGACAAGTTGTCCGGAGGATTAATGGTCTGTCCGTGATGTCATTGGCGAGTGCAGAAGAAGGTTGAGGAGCTGTATAAGCTTTACGCAGATATGACGTAGTACAATGAATAAAATTGCAAAGCCTTCGCCGGCTAGGTAATTTTATGCGAATGGACGAAGACGCTCTGGGCAAGAAATTAATTCTGTTGGCACCGTAGTTTGGAACCAGAGGAAGATTCAAGGGCGTTGATAAGCGCAATGCAAAGCCCTTTAACTTCAAAGTTTCCGCAACCCAATTGTAAATCTCACCTACGCGAGGGGAATCCTGTTACAAATATGAGTGTATCATACACATATTTAGCAGGCGAGGCTCTAGCGACGCCAAGTTCCTGGAACTAGGAGGTGTGGAGGGCAGGATGCCCTAGAAGGTTTAATGTGGTCATATAAATCGCTGCCGAGATGGTCGGGCTAGTACCCCCAAAGCCTTCGGGGAGTGTCTTTATCCTTAATACAACAACAACAACAACAGAGGAAAGGGGGAGACATCCTCTGAGTTGGGAGATTTAAATTGGCGTCAGTTATCGTGAAACGTGGCGTGATTTGTAACGAAATGGCCAAAATCACTTAGGCGGCTAACCGCCAATTTTCTCCTTCAAGTGGCAGTGCTGGTGGTAAGCAAAAATTTTATATGGGGTTACACTTAAATGACAGCCCTTGTACCGGCTGCCTTAGAAAGCGCGTCTTTTACCTAATCGCCTTTTTCCTCAGTGCATATGAGTACAGATGAATGAGAGAGTAAATAGTTTTTAGTCCACATGCGTGAACGACAGTACTTTGCGACGAAGTCTCTCCCTCTCTTTTTCTCCAGTAAACGTCACAAATTAGTACTCTTGTTTCCATGTTTCGCCCATCGCATGTATTGGTAAACCAACTTTTTCAGATTTTATCTTGAATGAGTGTTTCGAAAAAGCCATGCCAATTTCACTATTTAATATGTGGCCTGCAGGAAAAATATGGATATGATGTCAGCTTTTCACTTCAGGAGGATACAAATCAGCCCGGCCTCGACACCAATAGATTTAATGATTTAAAATTTATTGAATGTTTAAAACGCACAAAACAATTTCCCTGGTCTAATGCCTACATGTTAATTTAATTTTGCTTGCTAACTATAAACCGTCAAAATAAATTAAAGGTGTAAATTGGTTTAGGTTTGTTCATTTGATTTGCTAACAAAAAAATGCAGGTAGGAGTCATGATTGTTATATTTGCTAACACAAAATTAGGCTTATGCCCGGTTGTTCAGTGCGAGTTTAAACTCTAGCTAACGTTGACTAGAATTTAATATTGGCACTTTATTCGTTAACATAAAATTTTGCTGCTCATGCGGCCGAAGTGGCTGGTTTGAACTCTAGTCAACTTTGACTGGAGTTTAAACTCAAACTGAAAAACTGGGCTCTAAATGTTGCTAAATGAATGAAGGAAATTGTTAAACAAACAATTAAGGTAGTCTAAGTTCGGGAGAAACCAAATATTATACATTGTAACGAATTTTGTGGGATTCCGATTATTTTGCACCTTCTGCTAACGTTCGAATCCCTGAACTGTCGAATAAATTACTCCAATACTCAGTATTGCAAAATGGTCTTTATTTAGACTACTTTGGAAGTAGTACTTCACAATAGCAATTATACTTAAATTAATAACGTATTTAAATCAAACTGATCTATTATCGCTTGCACCGCTCTGCTTTTATACTTTCAGTTAGCCTCGTTCTTCTAAGGTCTACACATTTCACAAACATTTCTTCTAGAGCAGTTGTATCTCATTCTTGGTTATTTAGCTATATAGATGTACATATACATATCTGTAGTTTATGTTTTTCTTCTAGCCATATGCATGTGTATGTGTGAGCAACAACTTCTGCTCTTAGCTGCCGGCGATATATGTGTATGTGAAATTATCTCTCTGCTTCAAGCTGCTGGTTATGTGTATGGAATATGCTTCGTTGCCTTGTACATAAGTGTGGCTGCTTGCTTTATTGTTGCTGTGCATTTATTTCGTAGCAGCATAGTGATGTTTATATTCGCCACAATATTAAAGATACATTTAAAGAGAATGTCACGAAAAGCACCACTATCATATAGACAATGTTTCTGCCAAATCCATCAAACTTGTCCGACTTGGATATTAAAAGTTCTGTGAAGAGATTAGTTAAAAGGGGCGCACCAGGATCATTTCAAAATTTTTTTTTAAATAAAGGTACTTTGCACTTACACGTCTATAATGCCAAATATATTGCGAAGATTTTAGCAACTTTTTTCTATAAGTTTTCTTCACCTAAATGTGAGCGATGCCTGTCCTATTTTCCGACGCTTCACTAAATTTTTATTTTGCGTTAATCCACATACCTACCAAGTTTCATCTCTTTGCCAGTATTAAGACATTGTCCCATTATTTCCAATTTTCGAAATTTTCAATATCGAAAAAGTAGACGTGGTTATTATCTACCTTACACCATTTTCAATAAGCCCGTGAATTAATTTGGTAAAGATATCTAAATTTTTAATCAAGTTATCATGTTAGCGAAATGAATGAAAACATACGGCTGGGTATGAAAAGCGACCGTGGCTTCCAACCGATTTCGCCCATTTCTTGTCATAAAAACAATTCTTACGCCAAATTTCGTTAGGGCAACGGAACCAAGCAACAAAAGAGGAAAGAATTTTTGTTCGGTGTTGAACGGGTCGAGATCTTTAGAAAATGTATACGGAATTCGGAATCTTGGGATCGGTTTTGAGTGATTTCCTAGTGAGATAGACTCTACCGGCTAGAGGATTGAAATTTAAAATGTGGTTCAGGGGTCAATGACAGCTTAAAATATATGGCAAGACGTTTCTCTAGGTGTCACACCAATCTAGATATTAAGGGAAATCGCAAGGATTGGATCTCGGTATTTTTTTGGCCTCATTGTGGACATTCAATAAGTATGTGTCCACCACCTCATAGGGACAGCTAATACGAGAAGAGCTTCATAAACTAACTTTATGGCTTACTTATTTGAGCACGAGGTCTCTGACACTTAAAGTTAGCATAATACCTACTTGACCACGGTTCAAAAATAGACTGCGGTGTGGGAACGTGTGTCTTCTGTGAACATCTTAAGGTGTTCAGCGGTCAGTCCGTCTGCCCAATTTTGTTACTAAGCCATGTAGCACTCATGGTGCTTAGCTCACCTATCACTAAGTCGTAAGGTCGTCGGCAGCTGAAAGAGGCCACTTCAAGCCGCGGCGTACTTCGGAAACATTACATTTATATGGATACCTGGCCACAGAAACATCGAAGGAAACCAGAAGGCAGACAAACTTGCAAGGGCAGGCGCACTGCAGGAAGCAGTGAAGGCGGTCGAGATACATAATCCACTTACACCAATCAAAAGAAGCATACGTGGCATTTTTCAGGAGTTAGCAGTCTCAAGCTAGTACTCCACGGACACCTGCAATATAACCCAGTAAACATGGCCGAACTGCGATAATAGGAGAACAGAGGACCTACAAAATAGGCCAAAGAAAGAAATCTTCAGGGTCACTGGCACGTTCACGGGACACAGGCCGCCTGGCCTGTATGCCACGATAATGGGGATCACTTTCAACGGCATTTGTAGGAGCTGCGGCTTTAGCACGCACTAGGTTTCTATAGTGCTGAATCTTATGGAATTAGCTTAATGGTGCGAATAGAGTACCGACTAGCCATACTAAAACAGCAGCAATGGATTCCAGGAAAAATGAGCATCGAAATGGCGTTCCATGCGTTACTTGGGCTTAGATCATTGACACCCGGGCGGCACAGCAACTAACAACAACTAACCAACACCACGGCGTACAGTGGCATTTTGCATGATTTAGACGCGAAAAATTAATAACTCACTGAAAAATGAATATATTTCATTCAAGCCAAGTGTATATGTTTGTATGCTTTACCGCCCTTCAGTGAGGATAGGCGAAGGGGGTGGGGGGTTTGGGGGTTTGGACCCCCTTCCAAAAATTTTGAATTTACCCCAAACAAAAACTTTATTATAGCCTTATCTTCTTCTTTTGTTCACAATTGAACATACCTACATATATTTAAATTTCGTATCTTCTTCAAACCATGAAGCAAACTTTCCAAGAAAATTAACTTAGGTGTAATTCCTTGAATCCATCTCATACAAAGTTTGATAAACAAATTCGAAGTTTACTGCAGCACTTATCGTACAATCCCGCGTCTCTATTTACTCCCTCCCTAAAACAGTACACACGTGGTCTAAAACGGCTTTATCCTTTTGCTTTTGGCCACGTTCTGCAATCCACACCTCATACAACTCCCTATTTGTGATCGTCATTATATAAAAAGGGGGACCTAGGGGGATGAAGAATCATTTGAGTTATATGCAATGATATTAAATTATTGTAGAAATTCAAAAATTATTGTGGTACAGCGTGGTTCAAACTTTTGGCAGGCTTTTCTTTTCACGGTTTTATATATTTTCAGTACAAAATAATACACATTAAAAAACTCATAATTTCATGAAAAAGTACTTAACCAAAAAACTTTTGAACACTTGCAAAATAATATAAATACGTGCAGATTTTAAATAACCAAAAAATATTTTAGCTTTTGTTGCACCACAAAGTTTTATTTCATCTTAAACCACGCCTTATTTCACTTCTGTAAATTGTACTGCTTAGCGCGTCATCAAAAACCCACAGTTTGACAGCAGATTATTCAATGAAGAACAATAATTATAAGAAATGATACTTACCGTTATATACTGTGGACATTTTAAAAACAAACTGCATTCAAATTTCAAAATGACTTGAAACTTTTTACTATTTCGCGTCTAAACCAAGCAAAAATGCCACTGTGCGCCGTTCGTCCGACTGTATATAACCTATAAGAATTAACGTTACCAAAAACCAATTATTTCTACACATATCGCTATGTTCCACAATTAAAAAACAAGTAAAGGTATCTAAGTTGGGGTGTAACCGAACATTATATATACTCAGCGTGAGCTTCAATTGCACATTTCATTTCAGATAAAGTACTTTTCTACATAACACGTGGCACCGCCCGTTTAAATGTCTCCCCATTACCTCTTACAATAAAATTTGATAAGTGAAATATCATTGATTCAAAACAATTTTTTGCTAAGTTATAGCTTATTGTTCTAGTCTACGACCCTTTTACACTGAAAGAAAAATACTGGTAAAATCAACCGAAATACGGGTCAATTCAACCGAAATTTCTGTCAATTTTTATCCATCGCAATAAGATGTTGAATCAACTGCGCACAAATCGTTGATTCGTAATTGACCGTTTTAGTAGTCAAATGAACACAAAAAAGTTGTTGCGACAGCTTTGTACGAAAGTACCTATGTTGCCATATACATAAATAAATAAATGTAAGGCGCGATAACCTCCGAAGAGATCTAAGGCCGAGCTTCTCTTCCAATTTGCGTCGTGCTCCTCTTGATTTTCCCTACAAATTGGCCGGACGGGACCTACATGTTTTATGCCGACTCCGAACGGCATCTGCAAGGCATATGAGTTTTCACTGAGAGTATTTCATGGCAGAAATACATTCGGAGTGCTTGCCGAACAGCGCGTGAGTGAAAATTCGTAAAAACTTGTACAAAATGTTACTAACTTTGGAAAAATCCTGTTCGTTCAAACAAAACTTTTGCAACAAGAGGGCGTAATTTTGCATTTCGCTTGGTGTCCCGGTATCTCATGATTTTTTCACAGTAAATTCAAAAAAGGGTTTTTCGTTTTGTATTGATAACTGAAAAACTAGTTTTTTGTTGTTTTTCCATTTTGCGTGTTTTTTCGATTTGGTGGTTTTCTTATTTTGGTGTTTTTTTTAAACAAGTGGCACCATCGTCATATGAACAAAGTAGAGAGCGCAGTGAGCGTAAAATTCTCTTTGAAATTTGCTCATGTATTGACTGTTGAAAAAGGTAAGGAAAGTATCTATGTTGCCGTATACATAAATAAATAAATGTAAGGCGCGATAACCTCCGAAGAGATCTAAGGCCGAGCATCTCTTCCAATTTGCGTCGTGCTCCTCTTGATTTTCCCTACAAATTGGCCGGACGGGACCTACATGTTTTATGCCGACTCCGAACGGCATCTGCAAGGCAGATGAGTTTTCACTGACAGCTTTTCATGGCAGAAATACACTCGGAGCGATTGCCAAACACTGCCGAGGGTATTGACCATTGTAAGTTTTACCAAGTAGCGCAACTAACAGCTGATCGGTGAAAATTCGCACATTCACACGCACAGTTCTCGACTCAGTTTCAAAAACAAACTTTAGATTATTTAACTCAAATTTTAAAGTGAGACAATCCTTACGAATTTTGTGTATATAGAATATATAAGGCGTTTTTATTGTTATTAAAACAATAGTTTTATTTTTATTAAAGCTTTTATCATTTTTTTTTAACTTTGAAAAGACTCCGAACACCATTCTTTCATTATATGACATTCGACTGCCTAGTCCACTGCCTTCCACTCTATTCGCAACAAAACCTCTATTTAAGTTGCCAAACTATATAGTAAACAATGGTATTGACTGTTGATCGCTGTTGAAATGACCAGTGAGATCAGTTGTGTTAACAGAAAAATCAGTTAGATTGATTAGGAATCTGTCAATTTTACAGAATTTTGTTAACTTAAGGACGACAATTTCTCTTCTTGAAATGATTAAACTAATTTGTTCGCTTGACAAAGAACTCGGTCGAATTAACCATAATTCGATCAATTTCACCGAATATCCGTTAAGTCAAGAACAACAGAATCGATTTGTTGATTTTACTAGCACCATTTCCTTCAGTGTAAGCTAGTTTTATATCTAAGTTGCCGTGGTCTTTAACCGATCCCGTCCATTTTTACTGGAAATATTTTTCTGCTATAAGGAAAATATGTGTACACAATTTCATTACGATCCGTTAATTTTTGTTC
The DNA here is from genome assembly GCA_029619165.1 of Eurosta solidaginis. Taxonomy (NCBI): domain Eukaryota; kingdom Metazoa; phylum Arthropoda; class Insecta; order Diptera; family Tephritidae; genus Eurosta; species Eurosta solidaginis. The sequence goes on along the minus strand of JARSSU010039416.1, from coordinate 18,470 downwards.
GAGTTATGGCTCCCGAAACATAGAAAATTGCTCAGTCATAAAAGGGGCGGTGCCACGCCCATTTTTTAAATTTGAAGTTTTTCCTATTTCTTGTTATAAATCCACTTGGGAAATGAAATACCATTGATATTAAGCTCTTTTTTTGCAAAGATATAGCTTATTTTATTCGTCCACGACCCTTTTAAAAATCTTTAATCTAAAAGTGGGCGTGGTCCTTAACGGATTTCGATAATTTTTCTTCAAAGCATTCCTTATAGTAAAGGCAACCTCTCTGCCGAATTTTGTTACGATAGGTTAAAGATTTTTGATTTATGATTAATAATATTTGTAAAATTGATTTTATCACAAGTGGGCGGTGCCCATTTTAAAATGTTGTTTTCAAATATTTATCAAGGGTCTCAATATCAGTCCACACGTCAAATTTCAACATTCTAGGTGTATTATTTACTAAATAATCAGGTTTTCTGTGTTTTCAAAATGTTATATATATAAAAAGTGGGCGTGGTTATCATCCGACTTAGCTCATTTTCAATACCAATCTATTCTAGGTCCAGATAAACTCGTGTACCAAATTTTGGTCAAGATATCTCAATATTTACTCAAGTTATCGTGTTAACGGACAGACGGACGGACATGGCTCATTCAAATTTTTTTCGATACTGATGATTGTGATATATGGAAGTCTATATCTATCTCGATTCCTTTAAACGTGTACAACCAACCGTTATCCAATCAAAGTTAATATACTCTGTGTGCAAAGCACGCTGAGTATAACTAAAAATTATCAAAAAATCTATATAAGTGCAGCAAAATAAATATTTGCTAGAATCATCAGAGCGTATACCCACCGACAAAATTTACTAAATTATAAATATTTTTCCAAATTTTTTTTTAGCTTATTAACAAACCATTAATGCATAATGCTGTACTTTGCGCGATACTCAGTTATTGAATTAATCGCAATAATGATGTTGTTTGGTTGGACTGAATACAACAGAATATTAAATTACCACAGTTTTGGGGTAGACTGCGTAAGTAATGTGCTATTGCGTATTTTTTTTATTGTGAGTACTATTTTATTAATTTTAGAACCTACTGAAAATCGAAGATTTCTATTCTCAATCATTTGTGCCGAATGGATTGCATATTTCGTATCGTATTGGAAATGGTGGTGGTATCGATTATAACCTCACTTTGTTGCAATCATTCCCGGGAAAAATACTTATAAATATATTCATACGGAAAGTTTCTACAAATTCTGGTGAGAAATCGGTAAATGTAGTGAAAGAGAAAAATTTGGATTTTTGCAAAATAATCGAAATGGTACAAAACTTCAGCATGACTACACAGAATGCAACATTTCTTCAAAGTACCTTCATTACTTCTTGTCCATTGATACGCGGCTTTTACTACATCACAAATGGAACACTTAAAACGCGGACAATACCGTCACTTTTTGTGCGTGGGATTTATTGGCTGCAAATCGAGTTGGTGCAGATATTTGGCGAGGTTACCAGACTTATGAATGTAAAAGCAAAATGCAATTATGAACCGCCATCAGTCGGTGCATTAGACATTTTTCATGTTTTAGAACTACATACAGAGAACGACTAATAATCAGTTTTTTTTGCTTCTATTCCAATATATTTACAACAATTAAACATTTTTTTCGAGCATCTTATAAAATATCTTTTATGCAGGTTTGTGGGTGGTAAGACCTGAAAACACATTAAAAAGCTAATTTTAAAACTGGGCGAGTGAATGAAGAACCAGACTTTTTTAACATCTTAAATCAGTATCGGCTGGGCAATCCGAACAATCAATGTTGTTGGTTTGCGGAGTGTTATCTATATTGAAGGTCCGTTGCTGAATATAGATCCGGTGCATCCCGGTAATAAGCACCATTAAGGTGCAAGCCAGATCATCTCTGGATCGTTTAAATATGACCACATTTAAAGTTCAAGGCCATCTTGTTTTTGTTGTTGTTGTAGAAGGTTACTCCCCGAAGGCTTCGGGGAGTGTTATCGATATGATGGTCCTTTGCCGGATACAGATCCGGTACGCTCCGGTAACACAGCACCATTAAGGTGTTAACCCGCACCATTTCGGGAACGATTTATATGGCCAAATTAAACATTCAGGCCATCCCTCCCTGCCCACCCCCAAGTTTCATGAGGAGCTTGGGATCGCCAGAGCCTCGTCTCTTAGTGAAACAGGATTTGCCACGGATAGGTGAGGTTGACTATTGGGTTTGGAGAAGCTATATATTGCGCTGGCGACCTGAAAGGGTTGCGCTACACAGCCCCTTGAATCTGGTATTTTAGTCGCCTCTTACGACAGGCATACCTACCGGGGGTATATTCTGACCCCCTAACCTGCTGGAGGTCAAGACCATCTTCAAGGATGGCGAGCGCAGGACACGAACACAACACGTACACAACCGTTTCTTCCTGCAGCCCACAATTCCTACATCTGCTTTTACTGACGTGGCCTAATTTATATGCATGTGACGCTGGGGAAAAGATAAAGAAACGTTGCTAACCACATACGATGCCATTGGCCGGCCGCTCATGAGCTACGCGTTACCAGTTTGGACGACTGGTCTTAAAAACACATACTGCAAAAGATTGCAATGCGGCAATAAGAACTGCAACGGGATGTCTCCTTATGATCCCCGAACACCATCTACATAGTGAGGCCAAAGAGCTCAACATTAAAGAGCACAAGGAAATGCTGAAGAGGCAGTTTTTGCTAAATTATCACAAACCAGGACATAATAGCAAACAACTGCTTCATGTAGCCCTACCTCCACGGGGGTTAAGGGACCATCTTCATAAGCACTATGACGAGATCTGGCACCTGCAAACACAGTCGTTTTATCCAGACAAGCATAAGCAGGCCCTAAGCCAAATTCACACAAAATCGGTAAACGCTTTTGCCAGGACGCGACCGGTGAACCCTGTTATTAATATGCAATATCCTTCTCCTGCAGAAGAAGGAAGCACACTACCAAGGGGACTCGAGTCATCCTATCCCAACTTCGTTTTGGATACTGTAACAGGTTAAACTCTTACTTGTTCAGAATCAACCCCGACATAATTAATGTATGTCCTGCATGACATACCCACATAACACCAACCATCTTTTCAATTGTAATGTGCAACCTACGTCTGTAACACCAATCTCCATACGGTCCGCTCCTGTTGAAACTGCCAGCTTCCTTGGACTCCCGTTAGAGGACTTTGACAACAACAACAACAGAAACTTTGTAAGACTTATTTCGGAGAATTTAGAAATTTTTGCAGCCCAGTGCTTCTTTCCACGCTTTTCTGTCTTCATAGCTTACATGCCACTGGCGTATCCTTTTGATTTCTCCCAAGGGTTTTGTGACGTCTACTCTCGATTCATCGGGCCGGCAAAGGAGGCAGCCAAGTCTTCTGCCTTTTCGTTACCTTTCAAAACTTTACTACCTGAAACTACATATAGATGTATGGTGCGGCCTCACCGAAGACTTTCCAATGCCTGTTTGTATTCCAGGACACTTTTTGATGAAGTGCGTGAGATTATTGCCTTAATGGCCGCCTGAGTATCAATTTATGTAACGACGCGGCCGCAACTTAAGCACGCTTCCTCCAGATTTCTACTGCTTTCTGAACGATTAAAATTTCTGCCTAAAACGCGCTATAGTGATCTGGCAGCCTCTATGATCTACGTATTCCTGGATCGACACAGTGAACAGCAGATCCAACCGCTTCCGTTAATTTTGAACCATCGGTATACACGTATACAATATGTTCTGTCATTTCCGCACCCTTGTGCCAACCCTTAGGTTAGCTTATGTTAGGTTAGAGTGGCCAGGGGTGCGAGCACCAGTGCACCTATGCCCAAAAAGGTCCCATTGTGATACCACGTGGGTCTCTCCCCTACTCAAACCAACAGCTCGATACAGCAAACGTTTGGAGTTTCTAAGGTTCCAACTTAGCCAGATCACAAAAATCGTGAAAGAAGGGAGATCCCAGAGATTTATTTCTCTTGTGCCAAAGCGTGGGACAATCGCACAGAAAATGTTTGACTGTTTCTATATCCTCTTCGTTTTTGCAGCTCCTGCAGCAATCATTATAGGGAGCACCCAGCCGTTGTACGTGCCTCCCGATTGCTATGAGGTTGCAAGTCCAACCACCAGAGATATGCCCCCCTACCAAGAAGAAGGAGAACTTTTGTGCTTCTCGCGTCCCATTCAGGCCACACGAGCTTGGAATGGTAGCAGGATTCAAGATTGCTCCATCTCACACCCGCTTCCCTAAGGAAAATCTCTTTCAAAATGAGCTTACAGGTAGCGAGCGGCATGCTGAATCCCTTCCAGGACGACGAAAGCGGAACGGATGTGCCCTCTCTTGCAAGTTCGTCAGCCATCTCATATTCGAGTATCCAAGCACACATACCAGACTGAGGGAAATTTGCTCAGCGATCTCGTTAAGAGATTTGCCGCACTTCTCTACTGTCCTGGAAGTAATGTCCGACTGAGAGCTTTTCATGGCAGAAATACACCCGGAGTGCTGACAAACACTGCCGAGGGGCGACCCCGCTTAGACAAATTGTCTTCTAATTGAAAAATCTTATTTCTAAAATTTGTGATGTTGCTCTGCCCGGAAGTTGAACCCAGGGCATACGTGTGATAGGCGGAGCACGCTACCACACACCACGGTGGCCGCCAATCCAGTTTGTAGCCGTCAGTATATATCTGCAGTCTATCGCTCAGGTCCGGCGGCTCCTTCTACCAATAATCCGTATCCGAGATGCCAACGCTTACAATCTATTACTTGCCTACGGCTTGCACTGAAGCTTACTCGAGGCATTACGCTCATTGGAGTTGTAACAGCTTTGTTTTTCGCCGAAGAAGACTCCTTAGACGTGCTCCTTATATCCCACGGTTTTATTTTTGTCTATAACGTTCTACTCACTTGACTTTGGTGTACGCATGTTGCGTTGTTGAGAGCAGTTTTTCATCCATATTGCACTTTTGATACACATCTATCAGTCCCCCAACGTTTTGAGCAAAAATGAAGTTCTCCAAGAGTGGAGTACAGGATTCAGTTTTATGCGCCTGTCGAACATTATTTTAAGCCATTTCGCGATCGATCTTTGTGGCATGTCAAGGAATATACCATCTGAGCTCCAAGATGCAAACTTAGAAAAAATCTTCATCATCCATTGAATCTTGGTATCAGTCATCAAGCCCGGCACTACCCGCTTCGTGATCGAAGTGTTGGTGCTGTCCGCTGGTTTTTTGCATCATCTCCCGATGGGAAATGTGTGTTTAAAAGCACCTCAAGGACTCTTTACCCATGCGTGACAATTCCCCGTACTCTTTCTTTATTAGTCTCTGGACTATATATCCCCTTGCTTGGACTTTGATCAACCGCGCTATTTCCCTGGATCAGTCGATGTCCGCATAAAAATGTCTCGTATGAGGCAACAAAACCATCAGAGATGGCACCATCAATCGATACTACACAGCGCCGGTTAGACAGGTATGAAATTATACATATTTAAAAGCGATCAATGGAAGCCTAGGAAAGCTAACTTACTTGAATTATATGGGAATATAAAACGACTTCGAGAATCCGATAATACAATAAACTTTCGAGCCAATGGAAAACGATGACATCCAAAAATTGGATACTGTCAACCGTTCTGATACAAATCCATGCTGGTTTGGGATAATTAACGACTTCAAGCAACCCGTTTCCGTAAAACCGCAATGAACCCCGGAACACAAGATTCGTAAAACTTGATACCATAAATGTTCGCCTTCAGCTAGTTCTCAACAATCACAATAACATCTTATAGCTCCAGAAATTTGTTGGATTTTAAGGTATCTTAATGGTCCCATAACTTGTTTTCCGAGAATCATTAGCAGTCAAGATTGTAAGGATGTCAAAAACCGGAATGTTCGAGAGCTTATTAAACATTTTCTATATCTTTACAAATTTATTTGAAACATATTCTCATATCGGAGTGATGAAGTTGAAAAAAAAATCGAACGTTCGAGCCCGGATGAACGAACAGGATCAACTAGAGTTTTGACCAACAAAAAGCAACGTTTCATTTAAAAAATTTATGCAATATGAGTCCTTATATATTTCTTTAATAACCATTCCTACAACATTTCATGCAGCATAAACTATTTCGCTAAGCTCAATGCAAATGTTATGTCACCTCAAATATGAGGTACGAGCCGAACCCGGTCGCATTTTGCGCAACCAATATAAAAGTCTCTTATTAAATATCAACAGAAATCAGCTGTTCTATCAATCAATTAAAACTTACCGCTGGCGTATGGTAGCAACTGTCGGGAATACAGTGCAAATATTCGCAATAGTGCAATAGATTTTTTTGTGTTCTCACAATCGTTTATTTTTAACAAATTATTTTAATAAAATATAGCTAAATACAAGCATTACGACCAAAATTGCCCAAAGCTCGCTAACAGCCCGTATCTCCATCTTTACAACCAAAACTTTGTTTATAGATTTGGATTCAAATAATAGCGAAAAAGGGCCCTTACATAAAAACAGCAATTAGAAATAATATATAACAGCCGGACCCGTGCGCATCTTGCGCAACCAATATAAAAGTCTTTTATCAAATATCAACAGAAATCAGGTGTTCTATAAATCAGTTAAAATTTACAGGTTGCGCTGCCATCTGGCGCGTGGTAGCAACTGCCGGTAATACAGTGCAAATATTCACAATGGTGCCATAGTGAAATAGATTTCTTTGTGTGCTCACAATCGTTTATTTTTAACAAATTATTCTAATAAAATATAGCTAAACAAAAGCACTACGACCGAAACTGCCAAAAGCTCGCTAATAGCCCGAATCTCCATCTTTACAACCAAAACTTTATTTATAGATTTGGAGTCCAAATAAGAGCGAAAAAGGGACCCGTGCATAAAAATAGCAATTAGAAATAATATATATGATGATGTTTTCGAAACGTCCGAGCTCTATATTTAGGCCGCTGTAAAGTAGATAAAAAATCGATAAGTTTATAGAGACGTCTACGAAAGTCTTTTATAGCAATAGAAAGTAGTCTGATCCAATGCCTATTATAGTTTTTAAACCCAAAACAGTGTGCCAGGATGGAACGTCCATACCGTTGGAACAACTCATATCAACTAAAATTTCTGTTGTAATCCATTTCTTTGGGCAGTGCATTTAAATCCATTAACCAATTTAAATTTGCCGGTATATTACAAATCCAATTTAATGATAAGCATCAGCACGTGCTCGGCATTGTTTATTGTTTTGAATGCCCTTGTTTACACAAAATATACACATAAATGTTTATACCCAATAAACATTTTAGCTCAACATTAATTTGAGAAGTATCTGATACCTAACCCTATTCACAAATCTCCAAAGTTTTCGTTGAAGTTGTGTTCGATATACATAAGTAAGTATGTTTAGAATATGAAATTATTCAATTGAAATTGTAAAGAAAATTTTAACAACGTTTGTAGTTATCGAAGATCTCCAAGCGTACATAAGTTTTGGATGGAACACTTTTCCTTATTGCGAGGGAGATGACCAATTTAATACCCTAATACTTCGCAACGGAAAATTTGCCCCTTCACACTTTAACGAAGTGAGAATGACCTTATCCTCAGATTGGAGCTAGAGTTTACTCTGCCCAATTTATAACAAATACAACTTCGTAATCTGCGCCACCTCAATATCGCATATAAGCAGGGATAGGTGAAAATGTTGAGCTCCCAAGTATCCCTATAGCAATATCATGTCGAATCATGCACCCTTTTTATTTTTCGAACTTTTTCCATAAAAGTCCACATATAAAATTAAAATCTGTATTTTTATTTTTTGAGTCCGGTAGTACTAGTTAAACTGGGACTTTTAGAAATAAAAGTCTGGAAATAAAAGTTAATTCCGGACTTTTATTTTTTAAGGCCAAAATAAAAGTCCCGCTTGATAACAAAGAAACGGCTTATCCGAATTAAAAAATTTTTTATTGCCGTTTCTTTGTTATCAAGCGGGACTTTTATTTTGGCCTTAAAAAATAAAAGTCCGGATTTAAATTTCTTATTTATCGGAGCTATCCGAAAATTATTTTATCTTGATCCAAATATATTCAAAGTCCAAAATTAATAGTTTTGCAAGGAATTATATTATAAAAGGAATAACAGTTTCAGTCCCTGCATATAAGGTTATATGCAGCGAATAGTGCCAAAGGCTGACGCCCATTGACAAGAACAGATTCGATCTCATCAGTGCAGACTCAGTGCTGGTAGTGGAACTATATTGTAGATCTGTGAGAAGAGACACTCACCATCGCTTCATCAAGTTCTGAAGCTGTCTGTATTCTGCTATAGCCGGTGTTCACATCATAAAGGCCGAGCCACAATCAATTTTTTGCTATAAATGCGTTCAACGCAATCTTTATATAAATATAAAGGAACTTTAGACTTAGTATATTCGAAAATGCTGCATTTTAAATGCACTTAAGTTAACGAGAATACACAAAACAAGAGTAAAAGATGATTATATTCATAAACTCAAAAATACGGTAACGGCTATTCCTGGTATTTAACCGATTGTGTTCTTAAAGGGTCTTTGCTCAAGAGGCGCAATATAAGCCATCATCCAGTGAATTTTCTAGCTCCGTATCACGCTCAATTCTCACGGAAGTGCTCTGGATCATTGGGAGACTTGAGAACCAGAGGTCTTGATATTTTTCTACATATAGTACCAGAAAGTTTATGAGTTTTCTTGAGGTGTGGTTACCACTTGAGTAATGAAATTTTTGTTGAGCATTTCTTAAGCGTTTTTTGTTTGGAATTTTTCATTTTTGGCTATGTAGATACGGCTCTTACATACTTATGTATATCTTAATTGAATTCCGTGGAAGAATTATGTAGCTATCCCAAGAGAAGTTGAGGAACACCATTAGTTTATTGCCTTCCAACCGACTCGAAACTAAACGAACTTTTAGACATGGCAACTTTCTATAAATTATAAGTTATCGCAAAGTAGCAACGATTGACATAAATAATAATAAATGTAATCAAGGCACATATGTCAATTGGGAATGCACGTAAGGATGGGCCTTATAAATTATTCTCCCAGTCTCGCCCTTCAAACGCTGCTACCTAGGTCGAAATTATCACATAAATATATCTTGGTTTCCATTGAAGATATTTTAAGGGAGGCGCATAGGGATCAAAATTTGTATGTGATAACTTTTACCTATGTATTATTATTAAAAGGTTAAGTAAAGTTACAAAGTCGACCCTAATGTACATAGGAATGATTTGAAACAATTGGAATTGGTCATTCACAATCATTTCGTAAACTACATAATAACGTTAAGGAAATGCATGTCATTACGTCATTTACAAATAATATAGCAATGCATGTTAATATGTACATTCTACGGTGATCGACCCGGTTTATTCGAACCGGTTTTAAGCCAATTTTTTCCTAATTTTTTGGCCGGTTTTTTTTTATCCTAAAATTTCGAATATCGAATAACCCGGTTTTTTCTTCGGTTAACCGGTTTTTCAGAAGGACTATAAAGGCCTTTGGAAGTTTATCGATATACGGCAACATGTTAAATTTTTATCGAGATCTGGATCACTGTCGATTGGAACGCGGGGTAATTTGTATTATCATCTTATTTTTATTGAAGCGGCAACTACAATACACATATGTATGGGCTTATGTGTTTGTATGGTAGCACCAAGAACAGCTGCTTTAAAGCGGAGTCATTGGTGCCGTTTCTTGTATCGCTGTAGTCGTATCCCTAACGTAATCAGCTGTTTATCGTTACGCCGGTAAACCAAAACCCAATTGGTTGGCTACTATACGGTTACGACCTTATCGGCACCAATAATCGATTGCATTGCTTAAAGCTGCAGACATTGGTGCTTTATCGGTAACCGTATCGGTAACCTTATAACAGCTGATTCGACCAACCTTATGAGAATCAATGCAATCGATTATTGGTGCCGTTAAGGTCGTAACCGTATCGTAGCCAACCAATTAGTTTTTGGTTTACCGTCGTAACAATAAACAGCTGATTACGTTCGGGATACGACTACAGCGATACGACATACGGCACCAATGATTCCAGCTTTAAGCATTTGTAATACGTAATAATAATTTTTAGCAGATGTCTTCAAGAGTGTGGCGATGTTTTAGGCGCAAAGAAAAGGAGAAGGCCTGAATTGCCACAAAATTTTAAGCTGCAAAGGTTCCTCAACTTCAACGCTGCTCAACCATATAAAGTGTATTCACAAAATTGATATAGGAAAAGATGATGATCAGCAGAAAAACATTGAATGCGCACCAGTCACTTCAGGAAACATCTCCACCAGCCCGCTTGCAAAGTTTCTGGGTAAAAAAGAATCTATAGGGGAGATATTCGCACACTGTGTTGCAGAAGATGGTATGTCCGTCAAAGCGTTGAGAAAATCACGAGTGGTACTGGCCTATTTGAAATCAAAAAATTATACTACCACCTGAGTCGACAATATGGGAGAATATCGATAGGTTTTATATTTCAAAGCTAAAAGAAAAAATAATGCGAGTAAAAAATAATAATGGAAGATTTTCTATAGTAATATTAATTTTCTTTTGTTTGTAACTGTATTAAATACACATTGAATTTGTTTTGTTTTTAATAAACCATTTACCTATTGGTATGTTAACCTTTTATTTTTAGCTGAACGGAAATTTTATTATTTTAGGCAAGTACTAAAAAAGCGGTTTATCCGGTTTTCCCCAGGTTTGAGGACTTAAACCCGGTTTTTTTCTAATTAACATTTTTCGAATAATCAGAAAACCGGTTTTTGAAAAAAGGCGAATAATCGAACACCCTAGTACATACCCAGCAACAACTGGCATAAGCGATTGTAAGCATTAGGGAATACTGGTTTCACTTCTGATAGATGAACCATAGAATAAAGTAAACAAATAACATCATACGCCATATTATACACGCCTTATTTTAGAGTCATTTACGCTACAAGTAAGCCTTATTCCTAAGGTAAATAAAAAACTTTATTGTTCTTATCGGAAACCGCTTATGGTAGCGTTAAGTAGCTTTAATGTTTGCGCCAGTTAACGCAGCGGGAAGTCGACGGGCGCGATTTGTTGGATGGCCAAAATCGCTTAAACGGTTAAGTAAGAAAAGAAAAAGTTATATCTAATTCAACCGTCCATAATGCTGTTATTCTCGAAGACAATTAAGCTCACAGCTGAGCATGTTATGTTCGGCTTACCCCAACTTAGGCGGTCTTAATTGTTGTATATACATAGAAATATCATATATATAATTTTTTAACTAGCGTTACGATTGTAGAGTATGCACCTGTTTTCAGAGTAAGATGTTTCTTACGTTTGTTACCTAATTCCTCATCACAGTTCTTCGCATAAGTGACGAATAGTGGAACTTAGCGAAGTCGGATCAAAACGTTTATGGGGACAAGGCCAATAGAGTACAATTTCGCATGATATATTTTAATATGTGACCCTGATTCTAATACGAATACGTGCGTCGGCTAAATAAAATACGTTGCTTTTCCCTCTACAATAATTTATTTCTACACATCACATATATGAATATATGTAATACTATGTAGACTGGGTCGATTTATTAACCGATATCGCGCCATCGATTTTTCGATAGGATTTGGGCTCAGGAAAAAAAAGTTCCACAGCGCATACCCAAAAAAATAATTTTCGAGCCCGCTCAACTGTTTTTGATTTTTAAGGTTTTTTTCATTACCTACGAAAAAATTTTCATACCCTGTCCGCCCCAAAAATGTCCGCTAAAAACGTTTTTTTTTCAAAAAACTGTTATCGACAACGTTTTTAGCGGACATTTTTAGGCCGAACAGGGTATACATATGAAAATTTTGTAGTAGGTAATGAAAAAAACCTTAAAAATCAAAATTTCGGTTGCTCAAAAATTATTTTTTTGGGTATGCGTAGTGAACCTGTTTTTTCCTGAGCCCAAATCCTATCGAAACATCGATGGCGCGATATCTGTTTACTTTCGTCCCCAGGTTAATGTAATTTTCCTATATTGGTACAAAAGGCTAGGTACATTCCCAAACATCAAAGTGCCGATATATTGCTGTTGAAACGTTTTTGTTTTTGTATAAAATAATCGAATGTACCTAAATTTAAATTTTTCCTTGTCACACTTATGCTGCTACAATCACAAAAATTGTATAGGTTGTGTTGTTTTGATTTCGAATTCAAAACACATTGCGAGCATTTTCTATTAGCAATATAGGAGTATTACATATGTATATGCATTTTGTATGTATCCATGAACACAACATAATATAGTGTTGGGAGTCTTTTGAATTAATACACGCTATTGCTAGGTACATGAGGCGCCGTATAGACGGCGGCCGCCGTGGTGTAATTGTAGCGTGCTCCGCCTACCACACCGATGATCCTGGATTCACGCCCGGGCAAAACAACAACGTTTTAGAATCAAGTTTTTTTAATTAGAAGAAAATTTTTCTAAACGGGGTCGCCCCTCGGCAGTGTTTGGCAAGCACTCTGAGTATATTTCTGCCATGAAAAGGTCTCAGTGAAAACAAGTAGTAAAAGGAGCACGACTCAAATTGAAAAAGAAGCGCGGCCTTAAACCTTTCGGAGGTTATCTCGCCTTTCATTTATTTTTATTTTATTATTGCTATAGTAGTAGGTATACACTAGGTATGAAACGTTTAGAATCGGATGTATGTACAACGGAAAGCGATCATTATCAAGGTTTAATAAAAAAAACATGCCAACCCCTTAATCCAGGGTGCTATGCGGACCGTAAAAATTGGACGATTTGCAGCCAGGGGATATACTCGGCTGTTTTCGAACGAAGCCTTCCCGATAACGGGCCACCTCTTTTCCCGTATTTAATACTTGGCCGTTGAGCCCGCCTTGTTGAGCAGGTGGTCGTACAATCGATATATATATCTAATTTAATAAGGACGGTGAGAAGACGGATATGGTCTTGTTTACTAAAGGTACAAGGTCCCAAATTGGACCAGGCCTAAGTTAGGAGAGGTGACCCTACAGGAGAAACCTTACACAAAATATCTGGGAATCATCCCAGAAAGCAAGCTGTCGTGGAAGCTCAACGTGGAGGAGAGGGTGGAGAAGGCTTCGACGGAACTTTATGCACGTAAAAGAATGCTGGGGTGTTCGTGGGTTTTATAGCCTTTCTCATTGGGTATTTACAACGATTGTAAACCCTATCCTATACGGAGTTCTCGTTTGGTGGAAATCCACACAAAAAGAACCGATCTCAAAAATTAGAGGGGGTATGCAGGCTATCAATACTTAGCATGACGGGAGCCCTGAAAAGAACCCCGATGGCTGCACCGTATGACATTCTGCACATTCCACCTGTAGACCTGGTAGCAAAGAACATAGCGTTAACAACTGCAACGAGGCTCAGTCACTCGGGGCAGCTTGAGGGCAGACCATACGGCCATAGTAGTATAACGTCATCAATTACAAGATTACCTGGTTTCCTATTTGCGCTTCGAGGTGGCCCTTAAAGCCACAATAGAGGTGGATGGTTGGCGCAAGTGTGCTCAAATGGCGAACGAGGTGATACATATATGTTAGCACGACACACGCCAAATAGTAAAGCAAGAACACACCCGTTGCACAAGCTGGTAAACAAAATTCCATAACGAAATATAACACCACGAAAATAAGTAGGAATGCAGCAAGCGGTGGAAAATGCATCGTCAGCAAATTCAACCAAGTCATAACATCACGAAGATAAGTAGGAATGCAGCAAGTGATGGGAAACGCATCGTCAGCGAGTTCACAAAGCGGCAACAGCAGCGCAGTCGGTAGGGGCGGCGACCAAATAATTTAGTTGTAAGAAAAGAATATTTGTAAAAGTTAGTTCTAATTTTGACATCGAGTAATAAAGGAGCCATAGCTCCCAATAAAAACATTTTATTTTTCAACTAAATAACTTTTAGTAATTTAACTGGCGCCCGAGCAGGGGCCAGCGCGAGTGTCGGAAGTAGTAGCGCCTGAAAACCAAAAATTAAGACCACGCGAGTGACGTATGTAACAAAACGTTAAAGTGCCCGAAAAATAACAAGTAGGGTCACGCGTCTACAGCGGCACCGGGAAGTGGAATAAGCTGTACGACCGAGGTAGCCAAGTACCAGGAGGGAAAAGGACGAACACCGAAGCGGCAAGAACCCCACATCCAGCATTGGACATGATACTAGCGTACGATTAGTAATAAGTAAATAATTGGAAACAAAAATAATAATAATAATTGAAACAAAAAAGAGAAAAGGAAATTTAATTGCGCTTTGTGAAACAAAAGAAAAATTGACAAAAAATTAGGAAACAAATCCATAAAATCTAAGAAAATATTATACAGAAATCATTGTGAAAAGTAAACTGAGTTGTGCATTGTGAAATAAAAGAAGAACTAACATGAAATTAGCAAACAAATATAAAAAAATATTTAGGAAAATGCCAGGATCCGCGGAGGAACTCGTTGATCAATTGAACCAACTTAGGTTGGAATACGGAACTCCCCATCAGGGAAATCCTTCCGTCGCTAATACGACGGCAATAGAATCCAGGGCATTTTTTAAGAAATACGAACTTGGCCAAATGGCCACGCAGTAGTCCGCCGTGGCCACGTAGTAAGCATAATCTGGCCACAACTAAATTTCGAAAATGCGTGAACAACACCTAACTGAAATAATGTCAGAAAATTTTCTGAACATACATGATTTCCCCAAAATGTCAAAAAATATATAACTTGCTAATTCTAATGAAGTTTTTTGGTGCTAATCGAAGAAATTTATCAACAAATGAATGATAGTTCATCAAATATACTGTCAGTGATAGAGTAGTATATAATAAATTGGATATGAAAAATAACTATTCCTGGGATTACTTGTTTTATTGCAAATGTTTTGCTATGAGTGAGTCACAACCACGGTTGCCCAGAGTATGTTTTTTTTGGACCAAAAATGGACCAAAACTCAAAAAAAGGACCAAATTTATTTTTTCTTATTTATTGATACACAAACAATGTAATTAATAAATTAATATAACAATAACAAAAAAGTGCTTAAATTCACTTGCTGGTTAAACAAATTTGAAATACATTTCATCACATATAGGTGAATTTTTCGGTCTTATACACATATTTATATTAAAATATTTAGGAGTTCAAAGCTTTCTATACAAAATACTAATTTTGGTAGGTATCTGCCACAATACTTTCGATGTGGTATAATAAAAATGACAATTCGTCTATTAAATGACATGATTATAAAATCACAAACCGCCATCTTTACGAAAAAACTTCCGAACGAAATCACTGTCGGAGTACAAGGTGAGATCAGGTTCTCGATAACGCCTCTCTTTCTTGCGAAGGAACTCCGCTACAGCTGGCCTTGGATCATATAAAGCTGTACCTACTCCATTCAGTGCCACAAACATTCTCGAGTTCATGGTCTCATCTGAAGTTGACAGTCGGTGGTTTGATTTAATTTGATTATAATGAGAAATCACTTTCTCAACAATCATGGAGTGAGGTGAAGTGACCAGTAAAGAGCACAACAGTTTCTGCAAAATCTCACATGTCACTGGTATCAGTCGAAGCAACTTATGCTACATTTTTGCTCCTTTGTTTGAAGTATCGAGATCTCTGATTTCTTGGATTGCTGGCCAACAATCGCAAACATTTGATGAAAAGTCGGAAACTTTTTCTCCGCCAAAAATGGTTTCGACCAAGAATCGACCCTCTTGAATCATTTCTTCTGTGGTTTTCGCCATAAGAAATGTAGAAAATCTTTTGATCAGCTCTCTTTCTTCAATGTTGAGCCGGAAGTCAAGAAAATTGATGAACGCTGATATTATTTCGACTCGGAGTGCCGTCCATGATCGGGTGCCTGTTGTGACGAGAAAATGCGATACTTTGTGTGTTTTCCTGTCGTTTTCTTCATTGTGCTGAAATGTGTAAAGGAAACTTCTCTTCCTGTCCACATGGATATGGACCCTGGAGCATGAGTTTCAACTTTCTGAGAGCGTTTTGTTTCAAAGTTAAAACATCGGGCAGAATAAAACGCCCTTTCTGGAGATTTTTTTGCAAATCTTTCATGATCAATAAAACATCTGCCATTAAGCATGTTTGAAAAAGTTGTTGAAATTCCGATTTGCATGTTCGGCAAACCTTACTTCGAAGTAACCTGGGAATGAACGATATTCTGGGCAAAATGTTTGCATTTCCTTCAGTTTCGAAGGTGATGTACGCAAATATTTGGCCACAGCTGTGGTATTGCTCAGCCAAAGTTTCATTTCAGGAACCGTTGCAAGCGCTGATTCCATCGCAAAGTCAGATCTATGACAGAAACACCAAACTGTCATCAGTTTGTGTCCCAAGTGATCTTCGAGAAGTTTCCACAGGCCCGCTCCAGATCCTGTATTAGCAGCTTCACCATCAGTCGTAACTCCCACTAATGCACCAGTTGGAACGTTAGTTGCCTCACACGACGTAACTATAGCTTCAAGTAATCCTTCAGCACCTGTATTTTCTGGTTGCCTCGCTCCGATGAAGAGATTTTCGACGACTGTTGGATTTTCCTTGTTTCACGTACATTGCGACGATATATTTCATGTCTTTGTTCTGACGATCAACACTCCCATCAATTTGTAAAGACACGCAAATAGCAGATTTGAGAGTTTCTCCAATTTTTCTCATCTCCAACTCTCCCACGATGTGAAGCATTTCAGCATAAACCTCTGGATCTCTATAATGAAGACTTGATGTGGTAGGTTGAAAATCGTCAAGTTGAATATCCCAGTCATTTGCATCGTTTAGTTGTGTTTGTATTGATTTTGCGCGTATTGTTGCGGGGGCCACGATCGAGCTGTGGGTGTTTCCAACAAAGAATCATTGTAGATATCCAGGCATAATTAAATTGGATCATTTACTAATCCCGCACGATGTTTTTTCAGAGTATTTACCCATGGATGTTTTTCGGACTGTTGCTTCCATAATTCAGTCGACTTTTGAGCTTCTGCTACAATGGAGTGGACACTGGACTCAATGTGATCGACAATTCTCTTCAATTTTTGTTCCCCGTCAACTCGAATTCCTTCAGGAATAGGGACTGTTCCTTTTTAGATACTTTGGCGGCTTCAGTTTTGAATTCTCTGTAGATTGAACAGCAAATAAATGGTCGATTTCTTTTTCCATCAAGTTGGATTGTTTTTTGAAGAAATCCATAGTTTTGCAACATCCATGACAGGTCTAATTTGTAGTCTTTATACCACGTGCCGGATGTCGTTTTTGATGTCCCTGGTGCTTCATCATCAACATCAACTGAAAAAATATATAATAAACCTAAAGTAATTTTCCCATTCCACTATTCTCCTGCCAACATTAACATAAATACAGAATACAAAATTTTGAAGTCAAAAAAGTTTTGAAATCAAATAGTCGTCAGTGTCTAGCTTAGCTGCTCCAGTCCGAACTTAGTTCAAAAAATTCAGAGAAAATACAGAAAAAGGTTTTTTAAAAAAGGGAGAACGTACAGATGTAGCGCATGACGTGAGTTTTATTTTTTTGTGGCAGAAAAATTCTCCTGTCTTGCAGCTTGCAGTTTACACAACAATAATCTACCATGTTAAATAAAAAGAATACATCAACAGACCCTAGCGCAGTAATAACGATTTGTCTCATGTGTTTGCCACCTACAGTCACAGCTAGAGATCGGCAATATAAGGGAAAATAATCAGATATTTACTGAAAATGTGATACAATAATATTTATTCAATATTTTTTTATTTTGATTTATTTGATTTAAAAATTTCAAGACGATGACTTTTCTTTTCATATTGTGATTTTCTATGTACATACAGGGTGTCCCACAGTCAACAATCAATATTTTAGGAGTTTGTAGTTTTCAAAATTCTAAGACAATTTACCCTTTGCCATTTTTCAAATTACTAAAATTAAAAAAGTTATTCAAGCTTAAAGTTTAAACAATAAATGCGCTGTCTTTACAAGTGGGGGTCGAATTCACAGACCAAACTTTTCCCAAATTTTCTTCATATTATTCTGAGTCGAACAGTCCTTTGCTACTTTTCGCTATGAACTGCATAAGGACGTTTTTTGGGTTTACTCTATTCTTCAAACACGCTTTTTCTATTTTTTTCGAATTTTTGAGATCTATTTTGTTTTTGGATTAGGGCATTAAACTAGACAATTACAATTTTTTGTGATACATATTTAACATATCTACAACGTAAAGAGCAAAACTCACATTTATTAACCGTTAACAATATTTTTGAATTAGTCCAA
Organism: Eurosta solidaginis; assembly: GCA_029619165.1. NCBI lineage: Eukaryota > Metazoa > Arthropoda > Insecta > Diptera > Tephritidae > Eurosta > Eurosta solidaginis. The sequence continues at coordinate 73 of JARSSU010039416.1, read as the reverse complement.
ACGCAAAACCTTCAATATCTCGATACGTGAAAAATTTGACTTGTGCCACTTTCAAAATAACGGCTCAACGACT
>JARSSU010039414.1:0-43478 GCA_029619165.1 Eurosta solidaginis | reverse complement strand
CCGGACGGGAACTAAAGTTGTTATGCCGACTCCGAACGGCATATGGCAAGACAGATGAGTTTGCACTGAGAGCTTTTCTGGCAGAAAATACAATCGGAGCGCTTGCCAGACATGACGAGGGGCGACCCCGACTTAGAAAAATTTTGTTTATAATTGAAACAATCTTATTTCTAAAATTTTGATGTGCTTTAGCCCGGGAGTTGAAACCCAGGGCTACGGTGTGATAGGCGAGCATGCTACCATCACACCACGGTGGACCGACACCATGCTTGCTTTATAAAATTTCCTTAATGAATTTTGCTAATTAGTGACTCTGATACCCATACATACTTGCAGTTTATTCCTTGAAGTTACGTATGTAGGCATATCCTGCCAAGTGTCGCATTATCAATATTTTATGCTTGGAACTTCATACATTGTTTTTCCACAACAACAATAAACATTACTCGAATATTAACATACAAGGGATGCGTAGATCAGAATCCAATATCCCGAAAAAACCGGAGGACCGCAATTTTTAGCTTAAAAGATTATTGATTGGTAAACAGTTTTGCTCATGCTATGGAAAAGCCGAGAATGATGCGTAAGATCAGTGCAAGCGTAAGCGCAGTCTTTAAAAGTGGTATGGTGTAGGAAGAAATAGAAAATGTACGCTTACGAAAAAGAATCGATATCTTATTAAAAAGTTATTAATATGTTTTCGAGATGCTATCGCAGTGTTGTCGATTTTTTATTAAAAAATTATCGATTTGATATCAAATTTTTTATCGATTTGTAAACAAAATTCAGTTTGTTATCGAAAATTGATTGATATGTTACCAAAAAGTTTTCGATTTGTTATCGAAATGTTACTAATTCCTTATCGGAGTGCTTCCATATTGTTATCGGCGTCTTACCGATATATTAACGAAGACTCAACGGTTGTTTATGAAAAATATAGCGATAAAAGTGCAATAGAAAGCAATGACACATTTGTGCTCGGTCGCTAACAAGCCGATAAGAAACCAATAAGAAGTCGATGACTTAGCAAACCAATAACTCGACGATAATAATTCGCTATCGATATTAAGCCTATACCGATAAGAAAGCGACGTAGCTCTACTCTAAAAGCGCGAAATTATTTGTTTTCCTTAGATACCATTTAACATACGAGATCCCGTAAATCCAACATTGCAAATATACAAAATCGGCATCCCTAATATAAATGAGTATAACGCCATGAATTTAAGTACATACATAATTCATTCAGATGTAAGCTCCAATGACTTTGTACCGCGCATAGTCTTTTGATAAAATTGAATACCATATTCAGGGAGAGAGACCATCTATTTTACTTGGCACGTACTTAGTTAACCGCCAAATATAATTTGATAACATACATTCAGGTGTTAAATAAGTGAATTATGGTGAAGCACAATTGTGGCATTTTGCTTTTGTATTAATTATGTGAGCGCGTTAAACTGCTTATTAAATTTTAGCACTGTAATGTGTAATTGGCTAAGTTCTCAGGATTGTCGTATGCACGAATAAGCATTATATATATACATATATATATATATGTATATACATATATGTAAGGATACATGCATGTTTTATATACATAAGTAAATATATTTTGGAGTTAAGCTAGAAACAAAATCTACAAACTTAAGCTTTTAGAAGGTTTTGTTACAAAGAAACGGTAAAAATAAGGTCATGAATGGGGCTGAACAAAAATCTTAGCCCATTTGTAATACATATTTAAATAATCGGCTGTATAAAAAAATAAATATATAGTGAAGAGACGTACATTAGGGTGCGTCGATTTGTATGGACGAAAGTTAACCGATATCGCGCCAACGATTTTTCAATAGGATTTTGGCTCAGAAAAAAAAGTTCCACTACGCATACCCAAAAAAATTATTTTCCAGCCTGCGAAATTTTATTTTTTTTGACTTTTTCGACTTTGGTTTTTAGGGTTTTTTCATGACCTACTAAAAAAAACTGTTCGCTAAAAACGTTGTCGATAACAGTTTTTTGAAAAAAAATATTTTCAAAAAACTATTATCGCCAACGTTTTTAGCGGAAATTTTACATGGAAATTTTACAATCAAATGAAAATTTTTTTAGTAGGTCATGAAAAAAACCTTAAAAATTTGAGTCGAAAAAAGTCAAAAAATGAAATCCTATCGAAAAATCGATGGCGCGATATCGGTTAATAAATCGACCCAGTCTAATGTACATAAGTAAGCGATTTATAAAATAAATATAAAATAAAACAAGTAAGGAAGGCTAAGTTCGGGTGCAACCGAACGATACATACTCAGCTGAGAGCTTTGGACGCAAAATAAGGGAAAATCACCATGTAGGAAAGTGAACCTAGGGTAACCCTGGAATGTGTTTGTATGACATGTGTATCAAATGAAAGGTATAAAAGAGTATTTTATGAGGGAGTGGGCTTAATTCTATAGGTGGACACCCTTTCGAGATATCGCCATAAAGATGGACCAGGGGTGGCTCTATTAAAGGTATTAATGAGGGTTTTAAAAGGGAGTGGCTCTTAGTTGTATATGTGAAGGCGTTTTCTAGATATCGACTAAAATGTGGACCAGGGTGACCCAGAACATCATCTGTCGGGTACCGCTAATTTATTTATATATGTCATACCATGAACAGTCTTATTGCCAAAATTCCAAGGGCTTTTGTTTTCGCCCTGCAGAACTTTTTCATATTGTTCTACTTAATATGGTAGGTGTGACACCCATTTTACAAAGTTTTTTTCTAAATTTATATTTTGCGTCAATAAACCAATCCAATTACCATGTTTCATCCCTTTTGCCATATTTGGTATAGAATTATGGCATTTTTTTAATTTTTCGTAACTTTCGATATCGAAAAAGTGGGCGTGGTCATAGTCGGATTTCGGTCATTTTATAGACCAAGATAAAGTGAGTTGAGATAAGTACGTGAACTAAGTTTAGTAAAGATATATCGATTTTTGCTCAAGTTATCGTGTTAACGGCCGAGCGGAAGAACTGGCGGTCGGCTGTGTATAAAAACTGGGCGTGGCCTCTACCGATTTTGCCCATTTCCGCAGAAAACAGTTATCGTCATAGAATCTATGACCCTATCAAATTTCACAAGGATTTCTAAATTTTTGTTCGACTTATGGCATTAAAAGCATTCTAGACAAATTAAATGAAAAAGGGCGGAGCCAAGCCCATTGTGAAATTTTATTTTATTTTTGTATTTTGTTGCACCATATCATTACTGGAGTTGAATTTTGACATAATTTACTTATATACTATAAAGATATACGATTTTTTGTGAAATTTGACTTAACATTTTTTTTTCTAAGTGGGCGTGTTCGTCCTCCGATTTTGTTAATTTTGATTGAGCACACCCATAATAATAGAAGTAACGTCAATGACTGCCAAATTACAGCTTAGAAAACTTATAAATTACTTTCTTTTAAAAGTGGGCGGTACCACGCCCATTGTCCAAAATTGTATTAATGTTCTATTCTGCGTCATAAGGCCAACCCACCTTCCAAGTTTCATCGCTTTATCCGTCTTCGGTAACGAATTATCGCAATTTTTCGGTTTTTCGAAATATTCGATATCAAAAAAGTGGGCGTGGTTATAGCCCGATTTTGTGCATTTTAAATAGCGTTCTGAGATGAGTTCCCAGGAATCTACATACCAAATTCCAATAAGATACCTCAAAATTTACTCAAGATATCATGTTAGGGGCAGACGGTCAGACGGACGGACGGACATGGCTCAATCAAATATTTTTTGGATACAGATGATTTTGATATGTGGAAGTGTATATCTATCTCGATTCTTTTATACCTGTACAACCAACCGTTATCCAATCAAAGTTAGTATATTCTGCGTGCAAAGCACGCTGAGTATAAAAATAGGAATGTACTTTGTGTGGGGCTGCTAAGTTTCACGTTTTTGTGGTCTGCATGTAAAAACTATGACCACGATTAACTTATTTCAACAATATATGACGTGAGCGTTAGTTTTTTGATGAAATTCGAAGCTTTTATCCGAAAAAGGGGGCAGAAATGACAGTTTATATGGGGTATATACTATATATACCACCTCTATGATTTTTTCAGACAACAAAATTTGCTATATACGTAAACATTTGGAGAAATTTGAAGGCTCTAGCTATTAAAATGGGGTAGAAATTACGAAAAGTTTGTTATCTGAACAATCGGTTGTACATACAATATTCACGACCGATCTCTATGATTTTTTCAGACAACTATAAATGCTCTATACGTAAGCATTCGGTGAAATTTGAAGGTTATAACTGTGAAAATGGGGCAGAAATTACGAAAAGTTTCTTATCTGAACAATCAACTGTGGGGTATATATGCTATAGATACGACCGATCTCAGCCATTTTTTCAATATCTGCAATACACGAAAGCATATGGTGAAATTTGAAGCTTCATTAAGATAAATTGAGGAAGATGTGACAAAAATCCTCTTTTCTGAAAAATTGGTTATATGCTATAGTGGTCCGATCCTGCCGGTTCCCACAAATGTCTAATCGGACACCTAAATATACCCGCTTACCAAATTTTATCAAGATATTTCAAAAATTTAGGGACTAGTTTGCATACAAACAGACAGACAGGCATGGCTAAATCAACTCAGCTCTTCATCCTGATAATTTCGGTTTACTTTATATTTTCCTTTAAGGACTTACAATTTTGAGATTCGTGACGAAGTTAATATACCATTTCATTTTCATGAAAGGTGTAAAAAGCTCCTACGCATTTCAGTATGCTAATGCAACTTTTTAAGAAACAGCGCATTTCTTGTAATATTTGTTATTAGAAAATGTAGTATTTTTTATATTCCTTTGTTTTTTTGACGAGTAAACATCTTTACTCACGCTATGAGAGAATCCAGAATGAAAGCGTAAGGTAAGTGTAAAAATTAGTGTAAGTATAAACGTTCGAAACACGAAGTGGACGCCGGTCGTTGCCGGATTTTCATATTGTTCTATTACACTTACTTTTCGAGACGTTTATCGGGTTTTTTATCCATTTGCTATCGATATGCTATCAGCGTATTAACGCCGAAGTAAAAATGAGTTATCGATTTGTTACCCAAGTGTTATAAATTTGCTATCGCTAATATATATTGTCGATGAGTTATCGAATTTTTATTGACGGGTTATTGTTTTGATAATGATTTGATATAGAAAGATTATCGATTGCTTGTCGATTGGTAATATAAAACTGATTGATTATTTATCGTAATATTACTGAATTCTTACCAATGAGTTATATTCTTGTTCCCAACAAGTTATCGCTTTTTTTTCGAAGTGTTATCGGTTGGTTAAAAAAGGTCCTAAATGGCGAAAATAAAGCAAATAAAGCTGGATTAAAAAAACATTAAGTTCTCTTAGTATACTAAGATTACTTTTCCATGGAATTATTTTCGAACACAGCCCCCAGTTGCTTCGGGGAGCGTGTGATATATCACAGTGTTAAAAAAACCCACTGTTTCAACGAAGTTATCAATTTGTTGTTATTCGAATGACAAATGGCGCTCCGGCTAAGAAAGTATTTTTGTTAAAGCACGCCTATGAAAGCAGAGAAAGGGGGAAAAAACAGGTGGAAAACGATTTAGATTCCCTTGGCGTGAATAATTGGCGCCTGTTAGCAGAGCGAAGAAGCGACTGGCGCGCCTTGTTGGACGGCTATAATCGCTTAAACGGTTAGGCGCCAATTGAGTAAGTAAGTAAGTATCGATTTGTTGTCGGTCTTCCAGTCTGCTTGAAACTATTGCAGATACCTTATGGTTCACGTGTTGCACTTGAGCGCAGTTTATTGGTGAAATGTCTAATCTTACGCTTTGAAACAATATTTCGAGGGAAGAATTCAAAGCCAGCTTATAGTGGTTTGTACATTTTTGTTTGAAGTATTAATTCTATGGTTTCGCAGCCTGTTAGAATCTGCGCAAGTCTAGTCATTTTGTTATTCTTATCAATTCCTGATTCAGCTGTTCCAATCTTTTTCTATCCGTAAATAAAAAAAATAATAAATAAAAAAATACAAGCGCGGTAGCCTCCGCAAAGATTTTAGGCCGAGCTTTTCTTACAACTTGCATCGTCACCGTTTTAATTTTTCCTACAAATTGTCAGGACGGAACCCACATGCTTTACGCTGATTCGAACGGCATCTGCAAGTGGGACAACTCATGTTTATTTAGTGTTGCCTTTATGCAGGTAAGAACATTTTACACAGCGCCCATAGCGCTTTCTGCAGTTCTGAAGTCATGATGCCTGAGGGGTAGTGGTCGTATAAGCCTTTCAGAGAGTAAAATCATATTTTTTGAGTTATCCCGCAGGATTCAAGTACAGGATCGACCCCGTTCTAGATGTTTCAACAAAGCGAATTTCATTATGCTTAATGATCTGTTGGCTTCCCATGATTGGTCGTATCTCTATGCTTGCACTGATGTCGATTCGACAATATCCATATTTTACAGTATACTTGACGGCTTCTTTGATACCTGTATTCCTATTCGCTATACCCTGTGTTCCAATAAGCCGCCTTGGTTTTCAAGGCAACTTATCAGACTTAATAACATCAAATCTAGGCTTTATAAGATATTCAAGAAAACTGGAACATCTGCAAACTTCTCTAAATACCTAATAGCTCGTTCTAACTTTCACCGTCTTAATCAGCTTTGTTATAAAGATTACTTAAGTGGTTGTAAAGTTAAATTTTTTGAAAATCCAAAAAAGTTTTACAGTTTTGTAAATTCAAAACGGAAAACTTCTGGTTATCCTTCCTCATTAACCTTTGGTTGAAAAAAGCTTGCACTGATGACGACGTTGCTGAACTATTTTCTGAGTTCTTTAAGTCCACGTATTCATCCAGTGGTTTTCATTCCGGTCAATACCCCTATCGCTTAGATAGCTCGAATTCCATTGCAAATCCTGCTATTGATGGTAATATTGTTCTTCAGAGTCTTTAATCTTTGAAGTCCAACTTTTCTCCGGGACCAGATGGTGTTCCTAGTTGTGTGCTTAAGTACTGCGCTGAAAATATATATGAGCCTATTTAAAAATTATTTGAGCTTTCTCTGGGATCTGTGTCATTTCTGTCACTTTGGAAACATTCTTTTATTATACTCCTATATAAAAAAGGTAGTAGCTCAAAAGTTGAGAACTACAGAGGTATTGCTAAACTTTCGGCTATTCCTAAAGTTTTTGAACAGATTGTTACCAGTCAACTTCAATACCAGTGCTCTTCCCTTTTATCTCCACGCCAACACGGCTGCATTCGTAAAACGTCAACCACTACAAACTTGCTAGTATTTACCTCTTTAGTTATGGAAGGATTTTTAGCGAACAAGCAAACGGATGTCATCTATACTGATTTCAGCAAAGTATTCGATACCGTCAACCATGAGTTACTTATTCATAAGCTTGATTTACTGGGCTTTCTTTTGACATATTAATGTGGCTGAAAAGCTATCTTTCTAACCGGACCCAAAAAGTTCTTTTCAAGTGTAATCTGTCGGAATCGTTTGGAGTTTCTTCCGGGCTACCTCAGGGAAGTCATGTAGGCCCTTTGATCTTTACCCTATTCATAAACGACTTGCCACAGATAATATTACATTCCCATATTATAATGTATGCGGATAATGCAAAATTTTGGTACACTTACTGTCCTACCGATTTGAGTTCCTTGGATCATCTTCAAGCCGACTTAGACTCGTTCCATTGTTGGTGCACAACAAATTTACTATCTCTAAATTGCTCTAAATGTAAGCATATGACATTTCACCGAGTGAAACCAGTTTTAAAATCGTATGTAATAGATGGTACCCCTTTGGAGCGTATATCTAGTGTAAATGATCTAGGTGTTCTTTTTGATCCGAAACTGAGTTTCAACATGCATATTTCATCTATTGCCAACAAAGCATTGGGAGTACTTGGGTTCGTTAAAAGATGGACTAAAGAGTTCGATGATCCGTATCTCACTAAGATTCTTTACACATCGCTGGTCCGCCCAATACTCGAGTATTGCTCATGCGTTTGGTCCCCTGTTTCTCAAAATCATATAAAGCGTCTTGAGTCAGTTCAAAAGCAATTTTTGATATTCGCATTACGTGGCCTTAACTGGGACTCAAGTCTCCACCTTCCACCATACAGAAACAGACTTCTTGTTATTAGCTTACCCACTCTGGAAAACCGGAGAATATTACTGGGGGTATTGTTCATCCATAAGCTCATTATTGGTGAAATTTATTCTGCTGACCTTCTCAGCCGATTGTTTTTTGCAGTTCCTCCTAGGATTTCCAGACACTACGTTCCTTTTTATTTACCCCTTTGTCGTCGAAACTTTGCTAAAAATAATCCTCTGCTTATCTGGTGCTCGCACTATAATGACTTGTATAGCTGTATCAGTCTTGAATGTACTTTTGCCACTATACGTAATGCAATACTCGCCTATCTAAACTAAGAGATACAAGCTAATTTATTTTTTAAAAAAGCTGGAATTATTATTTCTTCCGTAGAAAACAGGCACGATCGTATAAGGATGGATTGGATACATCGGTACTTCAACCGGTTCGCGCGTTCCCACTGGGAATCGGGCTCCTTTATGAGCACGTCGCGTCAGCCCTCTTAGGGCACCAAGCTCCTTTCTGAGCACCTCGCGTAAGCTGCCTTCTGAGCTCCTCACGACGACCCGCCACTGGGAACACTTATATTAATCTTATATATACTATATATATATTATACTTTAAATTTTTAGCAGTCGACCGCTCTATTTTTGAGTCGACTATAATTTTAAATAAATAAATAAATAAATAAATAAATAATCAATGAATGAACCAAAAGCTTTTTACTGTGAGGGCTTTGTAAAAACGAATTCTGCAAAATAGTAAGAAGGGCGAGTATATAAAGCGTTTTGGTATACCATAGTAAACACTCGAAGTAGAAAGAAGAACACTTCTTAGCTTCGAGCCAAAGGCATTGGCACTAATCACTTAATTGGTATGGTGGTATGTCCTTGGTGCGCTTAAAATTTGTTACACTTGGTCATTCTGTGCGCTTAGGTAAAAGCAAACATTTTCAAAAACCAAGGACCGTATGTCAACACGAGGCCAGTTCTATGTACCGGAGCGACTCGGGGTTTGTTTTTAATTTGTTACTTCACTCTTACAATCAAATCGTACCAAAAACTCTGAAGTAATATTTTGCAATAACGATAGGCACAACAAAAAGGGCATTAGTATCGAGACTATACGAACATCAAATGGACATGAAAAACAACAAAACAACAACAGCGCTTTCTCAGCACCTGATCGAAAATGTGCACACATCTTATTTTGCGAACGCTGGGATTTTGGACGTTGAGAGAAGAGAAAAAAGACGGATGACACTGGAAAGTCTCCGGATTCAACAGCAACTCACAAACGTAATGAATTTTAAAGAAGACGTGGACAACACAAACAGCGCTTACACAGCTGTGATGAAACATGTAAACAAATGACAATATAAAAACAGTTTGTTTAATGTTAATATGTGATGTTTTTTAATTAAAAAATTAATCAAGTTAATGTGAGTAAAGTTCTAAATGTTAATCTTTATGTCTATTGGTTGTGCTGTACTCTTACATTTCATTTTGTGTTTTCATGTTTCTGTTTTTTAAAATAAATGTAGACCTTCCTGATGATGACGCGAAAGCGCCGAAATGCAAAGAGGGAAAAAGTAAAAACTTGGTTTTTTCTTTATTAATCTATCGGCCGAAGCAGCTCCTACCCAGCAAACATTTTACAAAGAGTTTGGCCCAACTAACAAAATCTCTCTCTAGTAAGTTTACCTTGACGTTTCACATTACGAAATTTCTCTCCCTTGGCGGATTTGGGTACTGGTAGCATTAATGGACGGCGATGTTGACTTTTCTTATTATTTTAACCTCTTTTTCAATACTCAAATATGGCATCACAATTATTTTAGTTTTTTCCACTTACTTTTCTTATGTGCATTTAATATTTTCTAGTACATTGCATTCACGTACTCCAAATATTTATTTATCTGAGTTTTATTGCGATTTGAAGTGCGGTAATAAAACGCCAATACAAAGTTATTAAAAAATGGCACAGCACTATGAAGTGGACAGAAAATATGGATGGAAAATGTCAACGAATGCTTAACTCTGACCCTCACAACGCATTTTAAAGTAAGCAAGGGTATGTTCAGATGAAAATGAGAATTATATACCCAGATGATGCATTTTTAAACAGCTCACATATACATAGGTGATCGACATTTTAGCCAGAAATCAATAGCACTCTTGAATGTTTGAAGAGTGACTGGCATTTTCAAATGACCAAAGGACGAATATCAGATTAGCCTCATATCAACCGTCAGGTAATAACTCTAAATTATCATCCTAAGAGCAAATTTGAACAGTTAGACCTTAAAATATGTGTATGACCCAAATACCAAGCAATACAGAAATGCACTGAAGTAATTCACGATAGCATCACAAAATGATTCGAAAAATATAAACCTGAAATTATCAGAGTATAGTGCCCGATTGATAAAGAAACATTTTTGATATAGTAACGAAATTCTTTCGAAAGAAATTTTGAAATGATCCTGATATACTAAAGAATTAATTACGAAATTGTTCCCTAATTATTTTAATATTGGGACTATATAAAGCCCGAACAGTCTAGAAAGATCTTCAAATAATTTCCAGATTTTACCAAAAATTTTCTGAATACAACATATTAATTATTTTGAAATAATTCCGCGAGAATCTCGGCCTAACATCTCTTCGGAGGTTATCGCGCCTTACATTTTTCGGTTACGTTTTCGGAGACGGTTCTTTTCTGAAGGAAACCCGGTAGTTATCCCAAAACAGTTCCCAAAGCGGACTACTGCCAAATATTTTTTTTTGCATAAAGGGGAACATGGGTCCACGCCTCTGGGAAATACAAACACCAAACGAAAATAAATAAAAGTTTAAAATAAATTATCGGTCGAGCTAGTGTAAGATTTATTGATATGATTTATAAAGATTTTCCGTTATCCTTTGTCAATGTCGATTGTGCCATTGTCAGTGTCGATTTTCGTTCTATTGATATTGTTTCAGTAGCAAAAGACACAAAGCTTTTTCGTCCTCTTATAGTAATGGGGAGACTATCCAAAGGGAGTTTTATCGATGTTGATGAACCCTTGCCGGAATACCGAGAGTTTCTCTGACATACTTCGTTGGATATAATAAAGCCCAACTATTGTGCGGGTGATATGATTTGTCAAATAGAAGACGGTTTGAGAGGCCGTGATCACAGCCACTCAGCGATTTACTTAGCTTTGAACTGTCCACTTTTATCCTACAGAAACAAGAAGTAACAAGCATGCAAAACATCGTCCGTTGCCTGCCTCAGTTGTTTTATATGTTCAGTTATGGTTTATGGTTATTCCTTTGGCCGGCGGCCGCCGTGGTGTAATGGTAGCGTGCTCCGCCTACCACACCGAAGATCCTGGGTTCACGCCCCGGGCAAAGCAACATCAAAATTTTTGAAAAAGGTTTTTCAATTAGAAGAAATTTGGTCTAAGTGGGGTCGCCACTCGGCAGTGTTTGGCAAGCGCTCCGAGTGTATTTTTGCCATGAAAAGCTCTCAGTGAAAACTCATATGCCTTGCAGATGCCGTTCGTAGTCGGCATAAAAGAAGTAGGTCCCGCCCGGCCAATTTGTAGGGAAAAATCAAGAGGAGCACGACGCAAATTGGAAGAGAAGCTCGGCCTTAATCTCTTTGGAAGTTATCGCGCCTTAAATACATTTTTTTTTATTTGGAAGGTCTCTTAGAAATTAATAAGGAAACTAGTAGAAAATCGCATATTGAGACGATAGCCCCTACGCTCAGAATCTTATGGGATTTCGAGATATTCTTTGGAAATAGGGAGTCTTTTACAAATCTTGACTACGAGATCTGATTCACAGATGGATCATAATTTGATGACGAAAAAAACGTGAGCTGGTAGCTATGGGCCGAACATAAAGAAAACGATACCAATGTAATGCTACTCCACTTTTTTCAGGCAGAAATCCATGCAATAAAAATTTGCGGGAGTAAATGTCTACGAAGGAGCTAATGCTCGAGGAGTCTGATGAAACTACTTTTACGCAAGTGAATGAACGCACTGGAGTCGGTTACCAAGGCCGTCGGTTCTATGTACCGGAGCGACTCGGGATTTTTCCTGACCAAGGACTGTCATTTCAGTGTAACCCCATTTAATTTGTTGCGTCCCTCCTACAAACTGTCATCCTCCCAGCAGCTCCTTGCAGCTGGACTGCTCCATATTCTCTTGCTCCGGGAAGGTATCGAACACAATCTGGGCCCGTCTCCTGACCCCGGTCTTGAGAAATGGTTTTGCTGCATCTGCCGGAAAGGAATCCTTTTAGGACGGTCATACTCTTGTCAATGTGTGTCCTGTAAGGGATGATTGCATCGGACAGCTTGTTCTGGGCTAGATCCCAAAACCAGACGTCCACGTAACTTTTATAAATCTTTTGTGGCTCCTTGCTGTTCACGCCCTAGGACATCCCGTTGTCCGCCTCGGCTCGTTTCATTCCCGCCTGTAGAATTCCCGAAATTTGGCCCCACTTCACGGCGGAGGCCGCAAATTTAGCGAGAAAACGTGACCTTATAAGACAGCTCGATCCAGGCGACCCCAAATTAGGTATATAAATCAACGCATCAGATTGTTTGTGGATGAACACAAGCGGGCGAAATGGGAGGAGCACCTAAGCGGTTGTAACCTCTCTGTCGGTGTAGGTAAACTTTGGCCCACCGTAAAGTCCCTATCGGATCCGTCTAGGCGCAATGACAAAGTTTCCATCGCCTTTGGCGATAAAGTGCTGTCGGATGCGACAAAATGCGCGAGCGCTTTCTACCGACAATATATAATGCATTCTACGGTCGACAAAGATAGACGGAGGGCCAACAGACACGCACATAAACAGCGCGTCATCAATTACCATCACCGCCAAAGAGGTTGAGGATGCCATCGGTCATGCTAAACCATCCAAAGCAGTGGGCCCAGACGGCATAGTCATGCCGATATTTAAAAGCCTAGGGAAGGAGGGTTTCAAATATTTAGCACATGTTTCAACCTGTATCTTTCCACCTTTGTCATACCCGAAAAATGGAAAATGGCCAAGGTGGTCCCGCTACTAAAGCCTGGGAAACCAGCTAACATAGGATAGTCATATCGCCCGATTGCTCCCCTACTTCAAAGCAAATTTGCAGCAAGCCTGTCATCAGCATGGCTTCAGAAAACTCCCTAGCACCACCACCGCGCTAAATGCCATCAGCAGCCAGATAAACTGCGGTTTAAATCAAAGCCCCCACCATAGAACAGTACTCGTTGCGGCAGACCTATCAGAAGCTTTTGATACGGTCAACCATGGCACGTTACTGCAAGACCTGGAAGGGTCTACCCTTCCCCCATGTCTTAAAAGGTGGACCGCAAATTTGCTGGGTGGCCGGCAGGCATCGGTGCAATTTACAAATGAAACATCAAAACCAAGAAGAATTAAACAGGTGGTGCCACAGGGTGGTGTCCTATCCCCAATTTTGTTTAATTTCTACATATCTAAGCTACCTTCGCCACCAGAAGGAGTTACTATCGTTTCCTACGCCGATGACTGCACAATAATGGGCACAGGCCCAGGCAAAAAAATCGATGAGCTTTGCAACAGAATAAACGGCTACCTCCCTGATCTCTCCAGTTTTTTCGCCCGCGAAACCTGGCATTATCACCGACTAAATCCTCCGCGACTTTATTTACAACATGGACGTCCCAAATGTCGACCATTTTGAACATCCACGTCGATGGCACTACGCTACCGACTGTCCTACACCCGCAAAATCTTGGGTGTGACCTTTGATCAGGATCTACATTTTGGTGAGTACGCAGCCGCAATTGTACCGAAAATCCAGAGCCGTAATAAAATCCTCAAATCCCTTGCTTGCAGTACTTGGGAAAGGACAAAAAAACGCTCATTACCACATACAAAGCAATTGGCCAGCCGATTGCACGCTACGCGTCTCCTATATGTTCGCTAAGCCTAAAAATTACCCACTGGAATAAGCTACAGGCCTGCCACAATACTGCTCTCAGAGCCACAATGGGCTGTCTTCTTATGTCCCCAGAACACCATCTACATAATTACGTGAGAATCCTCCCCATTAGGGAGAGAAATGAGATGCTAACCTAACAGTTCCTGTTGAATACCCAGAAACCTGGGCATCCCAACAGACATCTGATTGATGAGGCAACACCGCCTAGGGACTTAAGGAGTCATCACCGTAAGCATTTTGAGGAAATACGGCACCTGAGAACTCGGCCGTATCAAGAAAAAAACAAACAGGCGTCGGATCTTTATGCCGAGAATTTCCCGGTGAATCCAGTACTCAAAGAATAGTACCCAAAACTTGCAGAGGAGGAACGCATACTCCCCAGGGAAACGCGAGTCACTCTGGCTCAACTTCGTTCTGGATACTGTAACAGTTTAAACTCTTACATATCCAGAATCAACCCCGACATACAAAATGTATGCCCCGCTTGCAATGTGTCCCCACATGACGCCAACCATCTCTTTAATTGTAATGTGGAACCAACGCCTCTAACACCCCTTTCATTACGGCTCCCTGTTGAACATGCAAGTTTCCTTGGACTACCGTTAGAGGATATTGATGACAATTTGTGATCCGTCGCAGCTATTAGGTGTGGCGAAGTACTGCTGCAACAACAACAACAACGCACTGGAGTCCTCAATGATCTGGTAGCGAAAAATTAGGTTTTTTGGAAGAGAATACGAACGAGCAGTCGTGCCGTACAGACGTGTTGTGTTATCGCTCTGCAAACTTTATTTTGTTTTACCTGGTTTTCTGTTTTTTCTGCCAATATTGGTGCAATGGATAGTTTCTGTGCTAAGTGTGATAAGAGTTTGGCCGAAGTGAGACTCTAATTGTGACATGCGGTGGCTTTTGTAAAAAATTCTTCCATCGTACATGCTGTGAAGGTAACATGTCTACATACGATGTAGAATTGCTAGCTAAGAACCGGCATCTCAGTTACTCGTGCACGGAATGCTTAAATGCCTATTACAAGCTCTGTAAGGCACATAAAGTCTTGGCGTCACATAAAGTTGGCCTAGAATCTGCGTTGCTTGCAATTGATGTAAAATTTAAACTTTTGACTGAACAAATTGCAGAAATAAAAAATGATATTAACATTCATGTTAAATCAAAAGCTAATTCTCACAAAAACAATGAAGACTGTGTGGATGAGTCGACTGATGGTATCAACAAAACGTCAAGTGTTGTCAGCTCTCTCAATGATGCGAAAACATTGCGCAGTGATATTAATAGTTGCGCGCTTACACATGTGTCGTTGTCGCCGTCTCTTGTTCTCCCCAACCAACAGTGTGTGCAATGCCATTTTTTCGACCGATCACCTGTTTTTGCAAGTGTTAACACTGTTGTTAATAACGGTGGGTCATCGTCTACATTGCTTTCTACTGCCAAAGATGATAAATACAATAAGAGCCGTCACTCGTTATTTTTTTGGCATTTACTCGATGTATACTGAGAGGTAGTCGCTACTTTTTTTTTGGGCGAGATGTTTATAAATGTCTTCTATACATTTTCGTGGGGTATTTGTGTTTATTTTTCGACTGTATTTAATTAATTTATTTAATTCTCTTTCCAAAAATCATAGTTGGACAAGGGGCCTACACGGCATGGATACATGCGAGACAATTAAACATGTCCCTCTCAGAAAACATTCGGCATCAATTTTTTCAATTTCCAGCGAGATACTCGCCACAAAAATAACGAGTGACGGCTCTTATTGTATTTATCCTCTTTGCTACTGCTAACTAAATGCATTGGCTTTGAATGTTCGTTTGCCGCTTTACATACTGCTATACTCTTATGTTTAGCCTGATATTTTAATTTTATTTTTATACTTAGTTGAGCAGAGCTCACAGAGTATATTAACTTTGATTGGATAACGGTTGGTTGTACAGGTATAAAGGAATCGAAATAGATATAGACTTCGATATATCAAAATCATCAGGATCGAAAAAAAATTTGATTGAGCCATGCCCGTCCGTCCGTCCGTCCGTTAACACGATAACTTGAGTAAATTTTGAGGTATCTTGATGAAATTTGGTATGTAGGTTCCTGAGAACTCATCTCATATCGCTATTTAGAATGAACAATATCGGACTATAACCACGCCCACTTTTTCGATATCGAAAATTTCGAAAAAACCGAAAAAGTGCGATAATTCATTACCAAAGACGGATAAAGCGCTGAAACTTGGTAGGTGAGTTGAACTTATGACGCAGAATAGAAAATTAGTAAAATTTTGGACAATGGGCGTGGCACCGCCCACTTTTAAAAGAAGGTAATTTAAAACTTGCAAGCTGTAATTTCGCAGTCGTTGAAGATATCATGATGAAATTTTACAGGAACATTACTCCTGTTACTATATGTATGCTTAATAAAAACTAGCAAAATCGGAGAACGATTACGCCCACTTTTAAAAAAATTTTTTTTAAAGTCAAATTTTAACAAAAAATTTAATATCTTTACAGTATATAAGTAAATTATGTCAACATTCAACTCCAGTAATGATATGGTGCAACAACATGCAAAAATAAAAGAAAATTTCAAAATGGGCGTGGCTCGACCCTTTTTCATTTAATTTGTCTAGGATACTTTTAATGCCATAAGTCGAACAAAAATTTAGCAATCCTTGTGAAATCGGTTGAAGCCACGTCCACTTTTTATACACAGTCGACCGTCTGTCCTTCCGCTCGGCCGTTAACACGATAACTTGAGCAAAAATCGATATATCTTTACTAAACTCAGTTCACGTACTTATCTGAACTCACTTTGTATTGGTATAAAAAATGGCCGAAATCTGACCATGACCACGCCCACTTTTTCGATATCGAAAATTTCCAAAAACGAAAAAAATGCCATAATTCTATACCAAATACGAAAAAAGGGATGAAACATGGTAATTGTATTGGTCTATTGACGCAAAATATAACTTTAGAAAAAAACTTTGTAAAATGGGTGTGACACCTACCATATTAAGTAGAATGAAATGAAAAAGTTCTGCAGGGCGAAATAAAAAACCCTTGAAATCTTGGCAGGAATACTGTTCGTGGTATTATATATATAAATAAATTAGCAGTAATCAACAGATGATGTCTGGGTCACCCTGGTGCACATTTTGATCGGTATTTCGAAAACGCCTTCACATAAACAACTAAGGGCAACTTCCTTTTAAACCCCTCATTAATAACTTTAATTTGATACCCATATCGTACAAACAAATTCTAGAGTCAACCCTGATCCACCTTTATGGCGATATCCCTAAATGGCATCCACCTATAGAACTATGGCGCGCTCCCTCATAAAATACTCTTTAATACCTTTCATTTGATACACATGTCATACAAACACATTCCAGGGTTACCCTCGATTCATTTTCCTACATGATTATTTTCCCTTATGGTGCCACCATAGCTCTCAACTGAGTATGTAATGTTCGGTTACACGCGAACTTAACCTTCTTACTTGTTTCTTATACAATGCGATGTCAAATGTTTATAACATACTAATTTTCTATGTACCTTTTTTAAATTTATAATTTTAAGAATGGCGCTGTACTTACATATATATCTGTCTATTACAATAATTAGTCGACCGCTTTGTGTTTGCGTCGACTTTAAATAAATAAATTAAATTAAATTAAATCTCGGGAATCAGGGACATGGACGTAATAAAAGGGCAGACTATTAGTCATTCAGGATACAATAACAGCATTCTATGGTCATACTAGGAAAATCATAAGTTACAGGGAAGCAAAGCAGCTCCGACAAGATTGCATTCAGTGCACAGGGCAAACACTCCCGGTAACGAGAGCATCGGCCAAACTCATTGATCTAAGCAGAGAGGGCCTACAAACTCGGTATTATACAGGACAATGTAGCATACAATATCGCCTAAGTAAGTTAAAACTGTGAGCTGGAGAATGAAACGCCGGCTCATATTTTCTGCAAGTGTATGCCTCTGGTAAAGCACAGACTCTCCCATTCAGGTGGCGTGATTCTTAATCCCTGCGCGATGTTTAGTAAAAATCCTAAAGAGGTACTGAAATTCATTAAAAGCTCTCACATGCAGAAATAGGCGGATATTTCAAACACAATAGATAATAGATAACAATAGGAGGCTGTTGTCGGTCTGCAGTGGGTTCAGCAACATCCCTAAATCAACTAGCTGCGCGCCTTTGCATATATGCGAAGCTCCCACCAGTTAGGCAGTAAAAATCCGTAAGTCCGTGAGTAGTATGTGAGTATTAGTAGTCTATGCAGGCTTCCAGGTATAGCTTCGATATAACATTTGGACTAGCTCTTGCTAATTTTTTATAAAACTTTAGAGATATGTTGCTATTCAGAAGAGACTAGACAGGATACAAAGTATACATGAAGACAGAAATATCAATTTGTACCGAAGAATCCAAAAAACGAAAGTGCACTGCTGGCCTTATGAGCAACTCTGCATTTACCTACGTAATCCTTATTGAATGCGACAATGGAAGCAAAATAAAGAGGCCGGGCTCCAATCCGCTGGAAGGATCAGATGGCAAACGATTTAAATTACCTTGGTGCGACTGGCGCAACTTGTTGGACGGTCATAACAGTTAAAACGGTTTGGTGCAATTTAACTAAGTAAGAAAGTATCAATATACGTGATCTGGCTACTATCTTTCAAGCGGAAGTATGAAGTACATTAAGCACTCACTGCGCTAAACTCGCATGTTTAATCTTAGAAATGCCGTCAGTTATGGATTGGTGCAGAAACCGACTTCTCAGACACCACCTCGAGTTTAAAGACAATTGACAAGAATAAAGCCGTCAATACCCTTGAGGTTGACGTTGGTTGCGCCCTACTATGTACTGCTTTTCGCATTGATATTATTTCCTTTATTCGACATTCAAATATTCACCACATCAGCCCACAAAACCCAGGCTTGACCTTGCGTCGGGACCTTGGTTAAGAATTTAATTAGTTTTAAAGTTTCCTCTTTGAATTCGAGATTTTAATTTATTTCTTTAATTCCTCTTACTAAGCTTTAATCTGTAAGTGCAAACAATGCACAAGGCACAACGACCGCTGGTACTTGATGTTTTAATTGCTTGCAACAAACTTGATCTTGAGTGCTGGTTTACTACTTAGATTTAGAAAACTCTGAGTAGCTCATGCAGTCTTTGCAAAACCTGAAACAACTAGAAAGTACTTGTAACACCTGCTGCGTAAATGTTACGTCCATTTGGCATATTTGTTGCTCTGCATTTCCCCCTTGCATGCTATTTGGCGTGTGATGCACCATCACCACCTCAGTCGGTTGCAAAAACTAAGTTCAAGTGTTGTCCACTTGACTAAAAGTTTAATTGAATTTTATTAGTCTCAGTTTTGACTCTCATCACCCACACCTGCATTCGTAATGTTTACTATGTAGCAATGAAAACAAGTTATTGCATGTTTAGAGTAGAGTTCAGTCAGAAGGAGGTACAACAAAACATAAAAACGGTTTAGTAAAAGTAAAAATAAAAAAATAAAAAGAGCAAGGCCAAAAAAAAATTGTATAAAAAAATAAAATAGCTAAAAAAAAATTTTAATGGAAACAAAATAATTAAATACAAATAAAAAACAGAAAGAGAAAAAGGAAAAGAAAATGAAAGAAAACAAAACGAAAAGAAATAAAAAGCAAAATTTAAATTGAAGTTTAAATTAAATTTTAAATTGAAACTTAAATTAAATTTAAAATTCAAGTTCATATTAAGATTTCAATTTAAATTGAAAACAATATTAACGCTTGGGTTAAATTCAAATTTAAAATTAAATTAGTTTTAATATTATAACTTAAATTTAAACAATTAAAATTAAAATTAACATGAAGGTTAAAATTAATATTAAAGTTGAAATTACAATTTAAGTTATAATTAAAATGAAGGTTAAACTTAAAATTAAATTTAAATTAGAAATTAAAAGTTAAAATTTAAAATAGGATTTAAATTAAAATTAAAGGTGACACTAAATTTAATATTAAAAATAAATTTTGATTTAAGTTAAAATTAAAGTCAAAAATAAATTTAAACTTAAAACTAATATTAATATTAAAAAAATATATTAAAATTAAAAGGTAAATTAAATAAATGTAAGGCGCGATAACCTCCGAAGAGATCTAAGGCCGAGCTTCTCTTCCAATTTGCGTCGTGCTCCTCTTGATTTTTCCCTACAAATTGGCCGGAAGGGACCTACATGTTTTATGCCGACTCCGAACGGCATCTGCAAGGCAGATGAGTTTTCACTGAGAGCTTTTCATGGCAGAAATACATTCGGAGCGCTTGCCAGACACTGCCGAGGGGCGACCCCGCTTAGAAAAATTTTCTTCTAATTGAAAAATCTTATTTCTAAAATTTTGATGTTGCTTTCCCCGGAAGTTGAACCCAGGGCATACGGTGTGATAGGCGGAGCACGCTACCATCACACCACGGCGGCCGCCATTAAATAAAAGGAAATATAAAATAAAAAGGAAAAGAGAAATAAAACGAAAAGAAAAATAAATTTCAATTTCAATTTAAGTTAAAAAATAAAAATAAATTTAGGCATAAAACTAAAATCCAAATTAAAATTAAAATAAAAAACTCATTACAATAAAAACAAAAATAGTAAAATAATGGGAAATATAAAAATAAGAAGGCAAGGAGAAATTAGACGAAAATAAAAAATATATAAAAGTATTAAATAATACAGAAAATAAGGAGAGGAAGTAAAGGAGGGAAATAAAAATTGAACAAATTAGAGAAAGTATACAGAAACATACAAAAAGGAAATAGAAAGTAATTAAAAAGTAACAGAAAAACAAAAGGAAGGAGAGAGAGAAAAATTAAACAGAAGTAGAGAAGAAAAAAAAAGGCAGGGTAAAAACAAAAAGGATGAGGTGAGATGAGTAAGTAAAGCAAATATTAAAATAGGAAGAGAAAGGATGACGAAAAAAGAAGCACAAATAGAAGAAAAAGAAGGAAATAACATCAAAAGGTAGTTAAGGTTAAGTTAAGTTGTGGGCGGAATGCAAGCACCCCCAATTGGCTGAATGCGCCCATAGTGCTCCAGGAAATTTGTTGGAGGACAAAACTGTTACATCCTATGAATAAAAAATTTGGTTCGGCCTTATGGCAAAGATGAGATATCTGCTTTCGTTCAAGATTTTATATTTAGAGTTTCGCTAATGCTGAGGAAAGAGTGTCAGCTGGCAACCACAATTTTTCAATTCAAAATCATATATTTTTTTATAGAAATGAAGATTTAGTTCTTCATATGATGGGAAACAATTTGTATTCTATTATATATTGTTTCTACCAAACCCAAACTCCGTGTTTGCCTATTTTGACCGACTGCCAAAACACGTCCAAAAATGTCGAGTGGAATGTCGAAAAGCGCGGGCTAACTCAATAATTCGAACGAATTTTGGACAAGAATCATGAGCAGTTTTATTTTTCACCGACGATATCAACGTGTGATAATATTTTATAACTTATGCACCGAACATCAATTTATTACACTTGCCTAGATAAAATTAAATTATCATTACTAAATGTGTGAATCATAATTTTTCACTTCACTTTCGACTGACTTTTGCTTAAGAAAATCTGCAACGAATTTATTTTTAATTAATCAAAAGTTGATTCAAACTATTCTGCTAAAAAAACGTTTTCTTATAAACCCAATGAAGATGATAGCAAAAGCCCTAAAAAAGTTTTCCAACTGCCAAAAGTTTCAACTTCAATGCTTCCTTGAATAAAAGAAAAACTATTCGTGCTCTTAATAAAGTAGCAAGAACAACTGAATTGGTGTCGGTTGCGCCTATTGAGCGCACTTCAGTCGCAGCTTCAAGAATTTATGAAAATAATTTGTTACGAGGCCTTAAGTACCCACCCATTGAGAAATTGAACGAGGTACTCTACACTTGCGTGCAAATAAGGCTAAAAAATAAAACGAGCTCAAAAGCGCAGCATGTTGGAAGCACTATTTAAGGGATATTTCTATGCTCAAATACATACATACAGCTATACATACGTACAAAGCTGCATACTTGCATGCAACAGCTGCTATTTGTTTTTCACGGCCAAACTTTTCTTCTCTTGTCGTTGGTCTGGTTGCCTATTTGTATGTGTATGCGTGCTTCCGTTTTTGGCTTGAGTGTGTGCCATTTCCTTCTTGACGCCAGTCACAGCTGGACCATAAAAACAAACTATTTCAAGTAATAGTAGCAAATAGCAGCAAAGTTCACAGAAGACTGTAGACGACAATGACACCATCCGATCTGAGGCGTTGTTAGTCGAAGTGCAAATATGCCATGAACAGACCGCATATAGTTGGGTCAAGCAAAGTTTACAACCTAAAAATGTCGCCGGCCAGTATGCTTTATGAAAACTTTTCATTTTGGAAAGAAAAAGGAGGAAATTTAACTGGTTGCAATGCGTAGCAATGTGTGACGTAGTGGAATCAGAGTATGATGAGAAGCGAAACCAGTTAAATAAAAAAGTAAATGTAATGCGCGAAAATCTCCGAAGGGATTTTAGGCTGAGCTTCTATTTTAATTTGCATCGTGCTCCTTTTTAATTTTTTCTACAAATTGACGGGACGGAACCTACTTGTTTTATGCCGACTCCGAACGGCATCCGCAAGGCAGATGAGTTTGCACTGAGAGCTTTTCATGGCAGAAGTACACCCGGAGTGCTTGCCAACCACTGCCGAGGGGCGACACCGTCAGAAAAATTTTCTTCTAATTGAAAAAATATGTTTCTATAATTTTATGTTACTTTCCCCGGCCGTGAACCCAGGGCATATGGTATGGCAGGCGGAGTACGCTACCATCACACCACGGCGGCCTTGAGCTCGAATCGAACCTAGAATCCTTTATCAACAGGCCGATAAAACAAAAACAATTCATAATTTTTTATTTTAGGTAAGCGTCTGCTCTTGTCGTGCCTTCGTCCGAGACTCTAAAGCATCTCCTATAGATCAGTTCCGGATAGCGTCGAAACACACAAAAAAGTCTTAACAAAGCAATCCAAAATTGCGGCTGACAAGAGGGATGGAGAAGCTGTAATTTAAATATAAAAAGATAAAACGACGATAAAAAATTCGTAACACATCAGTAAAAAATCGACACGTTTTTGATAGAAAAGCAATCGTTAATCAATAGCAAATCGAAAATGTTTTGAAAACAAATTGATAACTATTCAATGACAAATCGATCACTTTCGGAAACGAATCGATAATACGTTGATGGCAACACGATAGAACCCCGATAACACATCGGTAACTTTTTTGATAAATAGTCGATACGTTTTCGATTATAAATCCATATTTTTTCGATAACAACTTAATATATTTTTGACAACTTATGGATGAAAAATCGACTAATGTTTGAAAACAAATCGGGAAAGCCAAAAGCAAAATGACAACAATCGGAAAACAAATCGATGCCTTTCTCGATAATAAATCGAAAAATCTTTCATAACATTCCAGTAACTTTTCCATTAAAGAACTATTAAATCGAAAACATTTTCATTAAAAATCGACAACCTTTTGAAAACAAGTCGATAACGCTGATGTCAAAATGAGTGACCTCGGAACATGTCGCTAACTTTCACTTGATAATCTATAAATTTTAATAAATCAATAACTTTTTGGTTCCAAATAATTAACTTTTTGGTAACATGTCGATACCTTTCCGTTGGCTTTTTTATATTTATTTATATTTATTTATTTGAGTCTTCAAATTTACAAATTTTTACAGACTAGCATAATATTAAGAGTAGAAAGATCTTAAATGACTAATTAGGGTTACATACAAAGAAGTGCAGTCAACACCTGAAGAACTGAAAAACAAATTGAGATCCGCACAAGCCCTCGCAAAAGGCGCGTTTACCGCATAGTTGGTCCTTGCAAAACTAATTTTAAAGGTCTCAAAGTGCCGCAAGTTTCTGCAGGGAACATTGAACTGAATTTTTTCCAGGAGCGATGGACAATCAACAGCTCCAGAAATTAAGCCAATGATAAACGAGCACGATAAGATGGTTCGTCTATTTACAAGCGTACTCAGTTCAATTAAAAGACATCTCGATTCATATGACGGCAAAGGATCAGAAAAATTCAAAGAACGGAGAGCAAAATGTAAAAAAAACTTTTTGAACTCTCTCGATACGATTAGAGGGACTAGTATGGTATGGTCTCCAAATTATAGCAGCATACTCCAGTCTCGATCTGACAAAAGAGCAATAAAGAGACTTAAGGGTGTGAGGGTTAGTGAAAGCTGAACAATTTCTACGAATGAACGCTAGCATGGCATAAGACCGAGTAATAACGTAGTTAACTTGGTTAGCGAAACCAAATTTCGCGTCAAAAAATACACCCAAGTCTTTAATTTCCTCAACGGATTCCAGGGCACAGCCCGCAATACTATATGAAGTCCGTAGAACATTAGCCGATTTAGAAAAAGTCACGTGAAAACACTTTTTGATGTTAAGAGTATGACGATTTAAACAACACCAGTTTTCAACATTGAGGAGGTCCGATTGCAGCCTTTCAGAGTCACGAGAACTCTTTATGGTTGCGAAAATTTTCAAATCGTCTGCATACAACAAGTATTCCGCAAAAGCGAAGCATGAGCCGTTATCATTTATAAATAATATAAAAAATAGAGGCCCTAGAATACTTCCTTGCGGGACCCCAGAGGAAGCAATGAAGGGCTGGGACGTGGCGTTGTCTATTTCAACAACGCATTGTCTATTTGAAAGATACGACGCAATCCACTTCAAAAATGTGGAATGAAAACCCAAAGCCAGAAGCTTAGCCAAGAGTATCTGGTGCGAAACCTTGTCGAAAGCCTTTGAAAAGTCAGTGTATATTGTATCAACTTGCAATCTGTTATGAAAAGCGGACAAGCAGTATTCAGAAAAAATAGATAAGTTAGTAACAGGGGACCGTTTTGAAACAAATCCGTGCTGATTATTCGAAATAACATAGCGATGAATATCAATACCTTTTTCATAGAAATTCGATTACTTGCTGACAAAAATTGATGACTCATCTATAGCCTTTGCTATCGATGACACATTTATAACACTTCAATAACGAGTCGCTAATTTGTTTATATCTCGTCGGTAGCAAACCTTCCTTCCTTGCCTTGTCTGCGTAGTTTATGAAAACAAAGTTGGGAACGCAAAAATCAAAATGATAACAGTCCGAAAACAAATCGATAGTAAATCGATAAATCTGTATGACGTATGTGCTACTATTCTATCATAACCTATAACTTTTATAATAAATGGATTTAGTTTTGAATATAAATCGAAAACTTTTGAAAACAAATCGATAACCTTTAAATTTCCGATAGCAAATCAGTCACTTTTTAGTACTAAATCGATATTTTTTTATAATATATCGCCAACTTTTCTATTACTTTATGATAACATAGCGTTAAATATTCAATACATTTTTGATAGAAAATCGATTACTTGCCGAAAAGACCGATAACTCATCCATAAACCTTGTTATCGCTAAAACTGTATAACACTTCGATAAACAAGTCAATAATTTGTTTATATCTCGTCCATAATAAAGCTTGTCTTGCCTTGTCTGCATAGTTACCACATTATTCAAAGTATGTTTGAGCTCTAGGCCATATATACATATGTTTATTAAAATACAGCAAATGTGTTTAAAGAATGTATATATATTTGTCGAATGGTTTGTCTTGCCAATATTTCGACTTAAATCTGAAGTCAACTTCAGGACTGAAAAAAGAAAAACATTTATAGAGACATTGGTACATACATACATAATTATACAATTATCGCAAGTGCCAACTTACACATATGACTGCACCTGGTCGACTAACTTTATATTTTATATTTTAACAAACAAGGGTAAAAGAAGAACATTAAAAAATATAAACAATAAAATACAGTAATCGTAAACAAATTTTTATACAAACAACAATACATTAATCTCCAACCGTAAGCGACGCTCACATCAGCAGTAGGTGAACAATTGTGCAAACGAAGTCACACTCTTATTATAAGTCTTTTTGTTGTTGTTGATAAGTCTCTACAGGCGTAGGCGCAATGGTCTGTGTTTGATTTGAAATTTATGCGTTTGTCACTTGGTGTATTTATTATGTGTAACATTTCAAGTATATAGCGTTTATTGCTGTTTCTCTCATGCTGCATTATTGTTACATTTTCCAAGTCGGGAGAGTGTCCAGTGGTTCTGCAGTGCTGAGTTAAAGCTGTACTTTGAATATATTAACTAAAAGGCCGGAATACAAGAAATTAGTTACCATATTATGCTACAGTGTAGTGAGTATCCGTGAACCTGTGATGTTGTAACAGCTATGAGAGATAATATTAAATAACAGCGACAGATTAGAAGAATTAACCATTACTAAGTGACTATCCCCAGCGGCTAGGGGTCAGAATATACCCACGGTAGGTATGCCTGTCTTAAGAGGCGACTAAAATACCAGATTCAAGGGGCTGTGTAGCGCAATCCTTCAGGTTGCCAGCGCAATATACAGCTTCTCCAAACCCAATTGCCAACCTCACCTATCCGCGGCGAATCCTGTCACACTAACAGACGAGGCTCTGGCGACCCCAAGGTCCTCATGAAACTTGGGGGAAGGGATGGCCTGTAGGTTTAATGTGGCCATACAAATCGTTCCCGAGATGGTCGGGCTAGCACCTTAATGGTGCTGTGTTACCGGAGCGTACCGGATCTGTATCGGCAAAGGACCATCACATCGATAACACTCCCCAAAGCCTTTGGGGAACACCTTATCGCTACAACAACAACAACAACTAAGTGACTACTAAAGCATCTGATTCTCTTTCCCAATCACGCTTACTAATAACATCAATCACATACTCAAACATAGATCTCGTCACGGGAACAATTCGCTCATATGCTATGAACCAATGAGCATGTTATTTAAAGGGTGACTTAATAACAATAGATATCAAAGAAAATGATACAGAGGCGATCGCTGTTAAAGCCAAGGTACAAATGATGAGAATCAAGTAAAGTTTCCAATTTATTTTTCATGATAGTTCAAATCGATATTAGAAACCAGGGTATTGTGATGACTTGGAAATTTTTATGTAAGATGCAAAAAATATATGCTTTGTTCTATTAATTGTATTGATATTCAGATTATACTTAGATATAAAAACGAAAAAATGAGCTACCAAAATTGTAGTGACATAACAGCTTAAGTGTTATAAATACCCGAAAATCTAAAAAAAAAGTTTTGCTAAAAAAGGCTAACGACTTATTTTGTTTTACTACTTACTTTCTGTAGCTATCAGTTCTGAGGTATTGAATTTAGAAAACCGGCGGTACTCTTAACTTCGAAATTAAAATTTTTTGAGTTAGCTCCCTTTTGAACTAGGTGTGCGATATTAAGTGGTGAACTAAAATACAAATTTCTAGTAATGATTTATTAACGCTAAACCCTCTCCTGAAAACCTATGAAAAAATGTTGCATTAACCGTGGTTTTATATACATATCTGCTGACAATGGGGGTGTTTGCAGATGTTATTCGGTAGGCTTTTGCAGCGACATATAATGCTCATTTTTCGCAACACAATAAGAACGCAACACAAAAAAAAGGTTTGATTCCTAATATAGTGATACTTATTCTGATACAGTCACAGTCACGCATAAAAACAGCTGTGACTGAGAGGTGGACGGTGACAGATCACGTTTTTCCCTAAAAATAATTGAGTTGGCCAACACGAAAGCTTACATTCTAAATTCCCCCATACCGTGAGCAAAAGGTCTCCTTGTATATAAAGCATACAATATTTGCTTTTTGTATTATTGCAAATTCTGCAAAATCGAAGTCTGCCTGGCAACGAAAACATTATTCATCTGCATGCATAGTTTATGAAAGTGTCAGTGTGTATTTGTTGCCCAAACTCAAACAACATTGTACTATATTGTTACGAATATTAGCAAAACTAAGGGGTGCTGCTATCTCTAAGCCGATGCTAAGCAGTGACGTGAAATCACATCAGTAATTCAATCATTATGTATCTACATAAACGAAACAATAATTGCGTCTACACATATGTACCATGTACGTATACGAGCAGCGGAGAATCAATGCGCAAACACATGCATACATCTGAGATACTCCTGAAAGTATAAAATCGTGCAATTGTAGTTACAGCTGAGAAGTTTGAGAGCTGCTGGCAACTAGTAGATTCTGGAAGCGCATAGAAGATGCGAACGTTGAAATCAGAGAGTATAAAAGGCAGCAAATGTAGAGGCGCTGGAATCAGTTTGAGTTGAGCTATCAAGCAGTTATTGATTAAGCACGAAATCTGGCGGGCAATAGTAGAGTTTCATTTGAGCTATTAATCAGTTGGTTATTAAGCAAGCTATTCGTTGCAAAGTATAAGTGTTATTGTGGAGTAATTTAATAAAGGTCATTTTTACATTATTCAATATTGGAGTTATTTATTCAACAGTTTAGCGATACGAACGTTGGCAGAAGATTGCAAATAAGGCGAATTGCAATAAATTCGTTACAATATTTATATATAGGAAAAAACATTTCTAAACACAATTTAAAACACTTAAGAGGAATCGAAAAATTTTAAAGCAAGCTAAAAGTGAATAAAAGCACCAAAGAATATAAAAGTTTTCAGACAAAAAGTTAGTACTATTGCTAGTAGACAACAGAGAAGAAGAAAAGTGTCAAGCAGTATTTAGCACCAAAGAATGCGCAGCGTTATGTATATATAGAGCAACGAATAGAAAAATGGCAGTGGCATTTTTCTTTAAATTTTATCAGTAAGTTTTCTCCATTTTCTTGGATATTTAGGCAAAAATTTCTATAAATATTGTTAATCAAGCTTAACAATCGAATATCGCAAATGGTTTCGTAAAGATTCGGAAACTCAAGAAAATTTAATAAAAATTCCAAATTTTTTTGTAAAGTTTTTGGAATTTTTTTTAATATGCAGTTTTATAGAATAATCAATTTTGTTTCATAGGTCCCTCAAAATTCGCGCTTATTTTTGACAATTTCTTTTCCGAAGGTTATTTCAGATTTTCTTCCATAGACAGATTTTACACTTGTATGTAGCATGGCATAAATATTTATACCATGGTATGTAGGAGCATCTGAAACACACTCCCGAAAAAAAAATTGTCGAAAGTTAATGCAAATTTTGAAAGTCCTACAACTTGCACTTTGTAAGGCTAAAACTGACTGGGCTTTCTAACACAAAAAATTCAGAGAACACCAAATAAAAGATCAAGTTTTCGTGAATTTTCGAATATTTTCGAAAACGTTTTTGAAATTGGTTTGCAAAGTTTCTGTTACAATTCATAGAAGTTATTCCCTTAATTATATATAATTAAAAACAAATAGCTAGAAAAAATTTAGGTGGGTTCGAGTTAACGTAAACTTCTACCTAAAATAAGAAATACCCTAAATCACTGGAACTGTTGGTAAGTGAAAAAATTAAGAGTTTTGATGAGCATACTTTTCAACCTTAATTCAAATGTCAAAATTCAAAATTCTTACATTTTCATTATTTCATTTTTAAATTTGTGTATGCAAAGTACATATAAAAGGCTCTTGTCCATCATTTCAAGTAACACCTATGTTAAGAGATCGAAGGGCGGTGATCCATGCTACGCTTAAGGTCCAATAGATTGTACGTAGTGGTGGGCTCAAATTTATTCGCCTTAATATTGGCGGCACATGAATGGGATCCCGCTTCTCAAACATGGGCCACAATCTGCACATATATGGCAGCCAAGTGGAACTACTGACCGAAAATAAGTTACTAGCCGCGTGCCAACATCACAGCATTCAATTCGAGATTGTCACAAACGTCCATGTGTATGTGCTTCATAATAAAAGGAAAAATAGTCTTATAAAATAGAGCTGCTGCATCTTCTTGCACTGTTTTTTTGGATATGTACTTACCATGCACCCTCCTTGACCCCTGTTCTGCTTAAGCATGCATAGATATCGCTAAAATTATCAAATTTTCCATCTTATTATTGTTTTTCTAGCAGTTGTAACCTTGTGACCTTATCACGCCTTTAGTGCTACCAAGACAATATAAATTAAAATTAAAATTGTTTAAATACAAATTAGGTTTATTCATTAGAATTATCAAATATATTAATAAAAATTTGCATAGTTATAAAAAATGTGTGAATTAAAAGCGTCTGCTTCGGATGCTCTTCATTTTCTTACTTAACGTTATTACAAATCGCTGTCAAACTCCTTCGAGTTATATTTAGTGTTGCCAGTTGATTACTTTTTTGATAGATATCCAACCTTTTTAACACGTGCAGTTTTTCAGGAAGCACGTATAGTGCATTACTTCTGTATGCATATGGTTGTATTAATGCCGAATGCATACAAAAGCACTAGAAAAATATGTATACATCCAACGTATGTTTCATACGTACGACGGCACTATCCCTGCATTGATCAGTAGGAATTTATTCCACATATATAATTACAAGACGATAACTTCCAATTTGCTTCGTGCTACATATTTTAATCTTTCCTACAAATTGGCGGGACAGGACCTACTTGTTTTATGCCGACTCCGACGGCATCTGCAAGGCCGATGAGTTTTCACTGAGAGCTTTTCATGGCAGAAGAACAATAACATTGATTGGTGAAAAATGGCGAAACTTGAAGCTATCAAATTGGCTTTATATGAACCATGTATACACATACAATTTTAACCGGTTGGTCAAACCTTACCATCCTGAAAATCGCCTTCACAAAAGTTCAATGGCGGTCAAGCATCCTGAACCAAACGGTCGGCTTGTCATAATTAATCCTCGATATAATCCAAATTTATTAGTGGATTTATAACAAGAAATAGGAAAAACTTCACATTTTAAAAAATAGGGCGTGGCAAGGCGCCTTTTATGACTAAGAAATTTTCTATGTTTCGGGAGCCATAATTCGAAGAAAAATTAACAGATCGTAATAAAATTGGGTACACATATTTTCCCTATAGCAAGAAATATTTCTAGTAAAAATGGAAGGGATCGGTTAAAGACCACGGCAACTTAGATATAAAATAAATTTAAAATGGTCGTAGACTAGAATAATAAGCTATAACGTAGCAAAAAGTAGTTTTGAATCAATAATATTTCAGTTATCAAGTTTTATTGTAAGAGGAAATGGGGAGACATTTTTTTTAAACGGGCGGTGCCACGTGTTATGTAGAAAAGTAATTTATCTGAAATGAAATATACAACTAAAGTTCACGCTGAGTATATAATCTTCGGTTACACCCGAATTTAGGACACCTTACTTGTTATATAAACAAATATGTTTAGACTCAAAAAATATGAATCTTACATACCTTTTCATATATTCAGTATACATTAGGCCGGGTCGATTTGTGGGGAGGCAAAAATCGCCCATTGCTCTGTGAAAATCATATTCTAGGGATCAAAATAAGAAACTTTGCGAAGGAACCATACCTCTAAACGAATTCTGATGTCCCCCCCTTTGGGTCGTAGGGGCAAATTTTGAAAAAATCCCACTTTGAAACGCCTATGTTTTTTCTTTTTGGAGTTTATTTTTCTCTTTAGAAATTTATTTAGTCAGAACATATGTAAATGAAAAAATGAATTTAACTTAATAATAGAAAAGAAATTAAAAAAATTATTAAAAATTTGCGTTTTTACAACCCCCTTTTAAAACCAAGGCGTCACTGTGATGCATTTGCATGTCGTAAACATAGTTGTGTGGGTTTTTTTATTCAACCGTTTTAAAAAATGACACAATTGCAGATCGTAAAATTGCTTGTGTTGTTTTTTTTAAGCCAGCAGAAGACACAGCAGGTAGAATTGAAATTGCCCCTACCCAAAAGTTCGACCCAAAGGGGGGGACATCAGAATTCGTTTTAGAGTATGGTTCCTTCGGCAAAGTTTCTTATTTTGATCCCTAGAATACGATTTCACAGAGCAATGAGCGATTTTTAAATCGACCCGCCCTAGTATACATACCTCCTGTATGCATACGATTTATTTTAGCTAGGAAACAATTAAGGTTGTTAAATGAACTCGCACAGTTTTGACAGCTTTTTCCCAAATTATTGCAGTGCTGGAAAGTTCCAGTGGAATATTAGTTTAGGTACTTAAAATTTAGGCGAACTCGCACCCAGCCTAGGGCTATGCTGCTTTTGTGTTCACTTATGCATAAATAAATACATTTGTATATAGAGATTTGTATATAAACTTTAGTGTTTATAATCCTCTTTAACACATACACATACATATGTTTTTTGTATAACACATAAATGTCATATTTAAATATCTTAGTACACCACACAACCTAATTTAAAGCAAACCGCAAAAACTATTTATGTTTTTCCTTGTTTCGAATGTTTTTGGCAGATTATCTCAAATTTTTGTTTTTGTTGCTTTAACAAAAGCGCACATAAATATTAATTTTCCAATTTCAAATGTTTTTGTGGGTCAATGGAATTGAATGCTTGTGGCTTGTATCCATGTATAGTAGGCCGGGTCGATTTGTGGGGAGGCGAAAAAATCGCCCACTGCTCTGTGAAAATCATATTCGTAGGGGCAAATTTTGAAAAATCCCACTTTGAAATGCCTATGTTTTTTCTTTTTGGAGTTTATTTTTCTCTTTAGAAATTTATTTAGTCAGAACATATGTAAATGAAAAATGAATTTAACTTAGTAATAGAAAAGAAATTAAAAAAAATTATTAGAAATTAGCGTTTTTTACAACCCCCTTTTAAAACCAAGGCATCACTGTGATGCATTGCATGTCGTAAACATAGTTGTGTGGGTTTTTTATTCAACCGTTTTAAAAATGAAGGTATCACGTGACACAATTGCAGATCGTAAAATTGCTTGTGTTGTTTTTTTTAAGCCACCACAGACACAGCAGGTAGAATTGAAATTGCCCCTACCCAAAAGTTCGACCCAAAGGGGGGGGACATCAGAATTCGTTTTAGAGATATGGATTCTTCGGCAAAGTTTCTTATTTTGATCCCTAGAATACCGATTTTCACAGAGCAATGAGCGATTTTTAAATCGACCCGCCCTATGTATAGGTATGTATGTGTGGAAATATGTGGCTGCGTATGAGTATTAATTAGATAACACTCGGTGTAGCTGAATATTTTATACTCAGCTGTGAACTTTAACAACAAAATTTTTGTAGTCTAGTCTTTGATTAACGAAGTTGCATTAGTAGTTGGGTTATTGGGACGGTCATGTAGTACCGAGACAGATTACGACCCTCGCAAACTGAAGTTTGAGTACGGTTGTATACCGCCATTCCAAGCAGGAACGAGTGGAAGAGAAACCGGCATAAGGGTCGACGACATCCAAATCTACACTGACGGCTTCAAAATGGAATATGGAGTGGGGGCCGGAGTCTTCTCTGAGTCCCTAGATTTGTCTGCATCATTCAGACTCCCTTCGCACTGCAGCGTGTCTCAACCAGTAATCCTCGCGATTTGGCAAGCTTGCAAATCACTGGAGGGCTTGAATATAGCTGGTAAAGTTGCATCCTCTCGATAGCCAAGCAGCGATAAAAGCACTTTCCTTGCCACACATTAACTCAAACTTAGTGTGGGCTTGTAAGCGACTCATATCCCAGTTATCCACGATCTAGAACTATGCGTTATCTGGGTTCCAAGTCATAGGGGGATAGAGGGTAACGAGAAGACCGACGAGGTAACACATCAGGGGCTCATCGGAGATGAACGAGGAAATAACCAGTATCGAAGTAGGCATACCCTTAGCAGTAGCCAACGGGAATATCCAAAGCTTCTACTGACGAAACCACAAACAAAGTGGAATAACATCACCACCTCTGCGATATCAAAATCCATTTGGCAAACTATGATGGAAAGAGGACAGAGAAGTCTTCTGAACAAATCCAGGGCTAACACACGCAACTGATAGCAGTCTGCACGCTCATTAGGCCGTAGGTACGCATGTATGGCATTCCGTAATGAGTACTGCCGAAGCTGAAAAGATCCAAATGCCAGGGAGACAGTAGAACACTTTATGTGTAAATGCCCGGTTCTAGCTAGAGCCCGCTAAGGTTCCTTGGAACTCCGTTTCAGAAGACCTCAGAGGGTTATCTGTGATAGCAATCTCGAATATTTTTAATTTTATCAACAACTATGGTGGTTGTAATACACTGACCATAACATTCCGTAGGTTTTTGGACGAGTTGCATGCATCAAAAACGGCTTTAAATAGCTACTGGGCGACCAGGGTCGCAGCCATTTCACCTACCTACCTGGGCTATTTCGGTCAATTTTAATATTTTGTTGTTAGGCTATTTGACCTATGTGGGTTCCAGTAGAAATAAAAAGGTGGTGATTATTCCACTGTTGCGGAGTTGTATTAGATTTACCAAGATTAATATATATAAATGTAAGGAGCGATAACCTCCGAAGAGATCTAAGGCCGAGCTTCTCTTCCAATTTGCGTCGTGCTCCTCTTGATTTTCCCTACAAATTGGACGGACGGGACCTACATGTTTTATGCCGACTCCGAACGGATCTGCAAGGCAGATGAGTTTTCACTGAGAGTTTTTCATGGCAGAATACAATCGGAAGCGCTTGCCAGACCTGCCGAGGGCGACCCCGCTTAGAAAAATTTTCTTCTAATGAAAAATCTTATTTCTAAAATTTTGATGTGCTTTGCCGGAGTTGAACCCAGCATACGGTGTGATAGGCGGAGCACGCTACCATCACACCACGGTGGCCGCCGATTACCATGGCCACGGTGGCCCAAGATTAATATACATATAATAATATTTCAGCTGTATGCTTCTTTAACTTTGAGAGATATTAACTTACAAAATGAGGCATCCTTTCAGCACAACTACAGAAATATTTCTGTTTACGGGTGAATTTTTTTGTGCTAACTAAATTTTCGAAAATTTCTATACCCAACGTATACTTGTTCGCTAGGGTTTTATAACTCGATGGTTTATAATAGCATAAATGAACCTGATAGATATAAATTTCCCTGCATCAAACTATCAGCAACGAGACAAATTTTGATTGAGCAACGTCCCCTCCATCCGACCGCCTTAACGTAAAGGAGTCCTTCCGTCTGCCCGTCGGTCTGTCCGCTACCACGATAATTTATGTAAAAATTAAGATATCTTCACGAATTTTTTTCCATCCCTAAACCACGCCCACTTTAACGATATCGAGAATTTCTAAAAAAATCTTTAATTATCATATTACTATTAATACTAGGTCTGGAAGCACTGCGATCTATGTGCAGATCTATTGTGGGAGACCTTTCAACCTAATTTTGTATCTGGGGCTTTTTTGTATCTAAGTGCCTCTCAGACTTTTTACTCCATATCACCTAGATGGGATAGTCTCTGCCTAGCCAGAGCGACGCATTCGCAGAGAATGTGAACCGGTGTTTCATCATCCAGCTCACAGAAACGACAAATTTGGTATCGGATAGATTTAACTTACTTAGGTGATATCGTAGAGCGCAGTGTCCCATGTAGTACCCAATGGGAGTTCTTAGTTCTTACCTGTTTAGATTAATGAGTTTGGCTGATACCTTCGTTGCCGGAATGTAAACAGTTTGGCCTGTCTTTGCCCTGGGCAGTCAATGGAGTGACGTTTGAATTGTTTGGTTCCCAGTTACTTATAGTTTCCCTGATGTGTGATTCTGTAAGCCCACAAAAGGGATCTGGACCATATAATGCTGATGTAGCACCCTGCTTTGCTAGGTAATCTACATGTTCATTACCCTCATGTCCCTGATGTCGGGAACCCATCCTATCAAAACTTGTTTTTGGCTCTCAGGGAATTAAGGATTTCAGTGCATTCATCCACTAGCTTAGATGTAACTGTGTAGGATGCAAGGCACACAGGGACACCTGGCTGTCCTACATAATGTAGGTGCTCTTCGATGTTGACACAGACTATTGCATGGATTTCTGCTGAAATATGGTAGGGTAGCATCCCATGGATTTCATGATGCGTCCTGTCGACAATGGACACTGCAAAGTTCTGTGAGATTCTGCGCTTAGGGTTAATTATCATGTAATAAAAGTGATGTTGGTTGTTTGGAAATAATTTCTGTGGTTCTACGTGTGTCGATTCTTTATTAATTTAAAAGTATATGTTTGCTACAAATAAGGAATGTGACCAACGATTTTAAACGAGAGGTGGCCAACCGTCAATTGAAAGATGGGCAACTGCTTAACAAGGGGTTGATAAAAGATTTATAGCATTAGAGCTTCCGCAACGCAATTGTCAACTTCACCTACGCGATACAGGATACAACTGTTATAAATATTGTAACGAATTTGCTTGCAAATCCTCTTATTTGCCTTTTTTCTAGGTTCGTATCACTAAACTGTTGAATAAATAACTCCAATATTGAATAATGGAAAAATGACCTTTATTAAAGTACTTCACAATAATTAATACTGCTATTGCTAGCTAGATATCGTCTTAATCGAAACTGATTATAGCGCCTCTACCCCTGGTGCTTTTATACTCTTTGATTTCCTCGTGGTATCTTCTAGGCGCTTCCAGAATTACTTAGTTGCCGCCATATAATTATAACTACATATGCATGTACATATATAGCTTCTCATATGCGTGTATTTGTGAGCGACACTTCAATTACAATTGCATACTTTTGGGAGCATCTCCTCTCTGCTGCGTGTACGTACATATGTGTAGACATAATGTTTTATTCGTTTATGTAGATACAAGTGACTGTCTGCTTTATTGTTGTTGTTACTTCATTTACTTAGCATCAGACTAGGGATGTGAGTATCACTGGTGTCACTTATATTTGTTACAAATGAATATGTCATACACATATTAAGTAGGCGAGACTCTGGCGGCTCCAAGTTCCACATAAAACTAGGGCGTGGGGGAGGGTGTGTGCTTTGGCCTAGAAGGTTTATTGTGGTCATGCTAATCGTTCCCGAGATGGTCGGGCTAGAACCTTAATGGTGCTTTGTTACCGGAACTTACCGGATCTGAATCCGGCAAAGGACCATCAATATCGATAGCATCATCAAAAACCATCGAAGAGTGTCTTTATCGTTAATACAACAACTAAAAGTGCTACAGCTAGGTGATTGACTTTTGGAAGCAAAATATAAATTTCGTTAACTTTTGTAAAATGGGCCAAGCTATCGTCTACATTTAAAAGAAAAAACATTTGAAGCTAGGCAAGCCATGGAATGCGTGATTGTAGAATGTAAGTTAAGAGTAGCATCTAGAATTTTTTCTGGTCCACGGGGAATATAGAACGTAAGTGTGAGGTAACTTTATGTGTAATGTGTAGGAATGGTAGAAGGAAAGAAAATGCAAGGGAAAAGATGAAGACGAGAGACGAAATATGTAATGATAAACCGAAATTGAAATCCGTGCCTAATCGGGATGGCGTGCTTTGTTTTGTTATCGATGTACTATCGGTTTGATATCGATAAGAACCTTTTGTTATCGACAGATTGCTATTAAAGGGATATGGGCGTATTATCTCATTATTTTCGCAAGGTCATACTCGAAAGTTATTCGCAATTTATCGCCAAGAAAAGTAAAATTGAGAAAATGCAAGCAAAACAAAGTGAAAGAGGAGACGCAAGTTAAGAACCAAAACCGAAACCGGATGGCGTGTTCCTGATTTTTATAGAAGTGTATCGGTTTGTTATCCATAGAAATCTGATAAAGTACTTATCCGTTATTTTCGGTGGGATTACGGATTTTTATCGAAGTACTATTGGTTTTATTATCTCTAAGAAATTGTGTCAATTACTTATCACTTCGCAATTATTTTAACGAAAATTATCGATTTGTCATCGAAAATTTACTGGTTTGTTAGGGAGACTTACCGATTTGCTATCGTCGAATTATCGCGCGTGTTATCGATTTCTTATCTACGAGCTATCGATTTGTAAAGGGTGCGTTAATGAAATGGTACCGACACATTAAGTGATGTATATCGACAGCTTTATGGAATATTGACCTATCTCGGCTGCCGTATTTAAAATTTTTTTCAAAACCTGTCTGAACTCAAACTCAATACATTTTGACATACGCTGGAGTGTCATGAAAAAAATTCAGATTTAGGACTTTCTTCAACCGAGTTATGAGATAGGACGACATGTTCTCTGGTAAAGTTTCCACAGTTGTGTTAAACTTCATAAACTAAGCGAGCTCTAGCAACTATAAAAAATGTTTTTTCTAGACTATACTAGTACTTGATTCCTAGCGATTTTTTAGGTCTCAACAAAAAACTCAACATCTTGACGTGTGTACTTGGTGTCATCCAAAAATGTGTCGCCACATTCTCGCCTTTTTCTATATGGAAACCAGAATTGACAGCGAAAACTATGTCAGAGTTGCTACCATTCATTTTTCATTATGTTACAATTACTTTGTGTGAAAAACCTCATTAAATAGGCTTTTAGCATATTCAAACTAACACTTCTGGCAAAAGTTCAACAGCAAATTTTACTTTGCCCTAAGGAAACTCTTTAAATGTAACAAAAATGCCGCAACTGGTCTCTTGCACTTCAAGAATCGTATCAGTCAATATGGCGATTTCATGTAAAACTGTTTTATACAAATTATGTTAAGGAAATTCAATGAAAATCGATGCAGAAAATTGAAAGAAAAATTGAGTGGAATACCCGCACACACATCAATCGAACCTTTATTACAACTTGACTTACATTGTTATGCATACGAACATTGTACATCACTTGCAACAAGTTGTAAGCTACGAATAACATAATTTTGCCCATTATTATTATGGTCAGGTTGTAATGTACAGCTGCTTGCATTGCGGTTGCACATAAAATACATCTACAATTAAGAGTTTGTATGTTTGTTAATCTTGGTTGCTTTGCGTTTACTTATGGTCGCTCTGTATGCAACTATACGAGAATCATTTATATTGCCTACCAGCACAAATTTGGTCTCTTACTATTTATGGCGTTAAAACTACTAATGGGGTTGCCTACTCTACTCTGCAACTAGTAGGCGGTTTGACCTACATGTAATCTTGTTTGTATATCTGAGTTTACTTAATACCCGCCAAATTGTATTTCTTTAACTTATCCCAATATATGAGAAGTAACATCTATGAAGGGGAAGAGAGCCGAACGGGAATAGGAATAGGCAATAGCATAGGAAGAGGAATAGGATAAGCAACAGGAGCAGAAATAGGAGTAGGAATAGGAATCGGAAAGAAATAGGAATACCAATAAGAATGGGAGTATGATTAGGAGTAGGAATAGGAATAGAGATAGGGATAGGATAAGAATAACAAGTAAGAAGGCTAAGTTCGAACATACATACTCTTCTGCCAATTACAGCTTGCAAAACTTTTAAATTACCTTCTTTAAAAGTGTGCGGTGCCACGCCCATTGTCCAAAATTTTACTAGTTTTCTATTCTGTGTCATAAGGTCAACCCACCTACCAGGTTTCATCGCTTTATCCGTCTTTGGTAATGAATTATCACACTTTTTTGGTTTTTTCGAAATTTTCGATATCAAAAAGTGGGCGTGGTTATAGTCCGGTTTCGTTCAATTTAAATAGCGATCTGAGATGAGTGCTCAGGACCTTACGTACCAAATTTCATTATGATACCTCAAAATTTACTCAAGTTATCGTGTTTACAGACAGACGGACGGACGGACGGACATGACTAATGAGTTTCTTTTTACGCCCAGATCATTTTGATATATAGAAGTCTATCTATCTCGATGTTTATGCGTACGGGGTACCGTTATGCGAACAAAATGCATATACTCTGTGAGCTCTGCTCAGCTGAGTATAAAAATGGGAATTGGAATAGCAACAGGAACCGGAAAAGGAATAGGGATAGAAATTGTAATAGAAACAGCAAAAGGAACAGCAATAGGAGTGGAGTAGGAGTGTGAATAGGAGAAGTGCTAGATAAAGGAATAGCAAAGAACACGAATAGGATTAGAATTAGGACTAGGAATAGGGGATAAGAATAGGAATATAATAGGAAAACGTATGGAATAGAAATGGCAACAGAATTGGAGTAGAAATAGGAATACGAATGTAAATAAGAATAAGAGTTATATCAGAAATAGGAATAGGAAAAATAAAGGATAGGAGTAGGAATAGGAATTGAAATATGTATTGGAACAAGGATGGAATAGGATTAGGAATGGGAACACGACATAGGAATAAATATTAACAAATGTAAGCAACGAAGCCTCCGCAAAAAATTTTAAGCTGAGCTTCTCTTCTAATTTGCTTCGTCCTCCATTTAATTTTCTTACAAATTGGCGGGACGGAACCTTCATCTTTTATGCCGACTCCGGACGCCATCTGCAAGGTATATGAGTTTTCAATGAGAGTTTTAGTGGTAGAAATACATTCGGAGTGCTTGCCAAACACTGCCGAGGGGCGACCCCGCTTAGAAAAGTTTTCTTCTAATTGAAAAAAAAATGTTTCTAAAATTTTTAAGTTGCTTTGCTCGTGGCATGAATGAATAGAAATAGCAACAGGAATAGGATTAGGAGTAGATATTCGAGTAGAAATAGTAATAGAAAAAAGAACGGTAAACGGATAATAAGCAAGAATACGAATATGAATAAGAATAGGAGGGGAAAAATGAATTGGCATGGAAATAGAAAAAGAAATAGGAATACGAATACGAATGGGAATAGGAACAGGAATAGGAAAAGGAATAATAATAAGATAGGAAAAGGATTAAGAATAACAGAAGAATAGATATTGGAACAAAAATTTATATACGAATGGAGAGAGGAACAGGCATACGAAGAGGAAGTATGATAAGAAGTAGGAATAGGAATAGCAATTTAAAAAGGAATTGTGATATAAATCGGACTACCAAAAGCAAAAGGAATATTTATTATTTTTGGATTTTTTTCGTTACTATTTTATGGAAATTTCGGAATTTTTTGCAGAATCATTTCGGAAATGCTTTGGGGTCTTTTCGGAACCATTTCGGAAATATTTATTGGTTTTATGATCGGCTTGATATCGACGGGTTTATCGATGGCGCTACTGACTTGATGAACAGTTATCGGGGTTTGATTAATAACGAATCTTAATGACGTCGATAAATAAGCTATGGCTAGCAAAATGGGAATAATTTGGGGGGTTTTATATCGATAGAAAAAACTTAACACTTCGATAACAAATCGATAACACACCTTCCTGTTTAAATACAGTTTCCGATTTCATTTTGGTTTTCTAATTTTTTTTTTCCTCTCTCCCAATACTTTTTTTTATCGAAAATAAAAATAGCGCTCTTTCAATTATTGTTTTTTCTCCATTTTATAAAAAAAAATAATGGGCGTGTGTTTTCCGGAGATAGGGGTGCTTTCAATTTGCGTTGTGCTTCTTTTTTAACTTTCTCTTACAAATTGGCGTACGGGACCTAGCGATACGACGGTATCTACAAGGCAATAATTTTACCTGGAAGCATTTCATGACAGATATACACTCGAAGTGTTTGTCAAGTGGTGACACTGCCTAAAAAACCTTGTTTCTAATTTAAAAACTGTTTCTAATTTTTAATGTTTGAGCTTAACTTGGTGTGGTAGGCGGACCACGCTACCATCACAAGCATTTAACTCCCTTTTTACATACGTATCAGAAGATCTGGCTTTGAGTATAAGAAAATGAGTGCACTTAGTCATAGCCAAAAAATTGTGTCTAATGTGTAATTAGTCAAGAAAAAATATATGAGTGACTAGGCACATAAAAAGAAAGTACATACGATGCCCGTACAACTCATAT
The DNA here is from genome assembly GCA_029619165.1 of Eurosta solidaginis. Classification (NCBI taxonomy): domain Eukaryota; kingdom Metazoa; phylum Arthropoda; class Insecta; order Diptera; family Tephritidae; genus Eurosta; species Eurosta solidaginis. Next base: position 1,482 of record JARSSU010039414.1, on the reverse strand, counting down.
GTCATATACATATAGTGACTTGTTGGTATAAACTGAAATATAGTTAGTCGCTTTAGACCAGTTCACGTTGGTTTTCGTGTATAATACACGTATACTTCGTTTATTATCGGTTTTTCTTTAGCGCTGCATTCAGTTTTTAGTTTTCGTGTACATTCGTTGTGTTGCGCTAGGTCGAAGGTTGTATGACTGTATTCATTTTATTGTACGTTAGTCTTACTTGTTACATTGGTGTTTTATTATAACGCAGTTGACTTTCTTGCTCAATAAGACAATTGAGTACTGAACTGCTTCGTGGCTTATGAGCGGTTATTCATTTTTTTACGAAGCATGCTATGTTAATGTGTTTTTAGTGGATATAAGTGCTTTGATATTTTTTTTGTATACCATATATTAATTTTTTTGGTTAGTGCACTAATAACCTTAAAGTTGATCATTGCAGCTCGCTGATACGTAGATCAAGTATTAAATAAATGTTACGTATACGCACCGGTACCCGTCCTTTCAAGTGGTACGGCGATGTCTTTGCGTGCATTATTACGCCAGTAAATATTCTTGTCTCTTTACTTTAAGCAACTAGTTCCTTTTTGCACCGACTGACAACAAAACTTGAGTGGTTTTTTATAATTTGAGTGATATTGTGGTTAATGTGAATGTGAGGGACTGCAAACTGTGAGGCATCATTCAAAATATGGCCAAGCAATGCTAAACAGACTTCAGTAACTAAAACTTTAATGTTCCATAATAAATATTAAATTTTTTAAATCTTTAACTCAATTCAAGTCAAGATTATTCAACTGGAAATGATGGAAATGTTAAAAATCGCTCAAAATGAATAAAGTCATGTCAGTGGAATTGCTCTAATAGCCCCGAGAACAAATTTTTATGAATGTAAACATTTAATACTGAATAAGCTCACATGTCTATGCTTCGCTGCGTTTGAACTTAACATTCAAGATTTATCACAGGCGTTCGTTCACGCTAAAAATTGTGAGACAAAACAATCTTTGACATATTTTATACCCACATACACACACATCATATCCTAGATATGTATATATGGCATGTGAAAATCACGCATGCATGAACGTCCTGATTACCTCTTTGCTTAAGGCTTTTGTTTGTTGTCTAAGCGCCTCCTTTGAAATAATTTCCATAAAAATAAAATGTCTAAAGGTTAGATTTAGAGACACTTAAGACAATTATTTGGTTAAACTAAATACAAACATAAATTGGTAAGGCCCATACAAGCGATTGTGGCAGGCGGATAATTTATGGCATGTCAAAGGTGTGTGCTGTGATTTTGAGAGGTGATTATATTGTAATGCTGAGCGATATGTTTCTTGGTGAAAGGATATGCGAATTTATACCCATACCTTTCTTAAATATGAGAATTTTTATAATCTGCAGCAGTTTTCAGATGCCTATTTCTATAAAAGCAGCAAGAAGGATGAAAGCCTAATAATTACTATTTATCTATCGGTA
>JARSSU010039412.1:0-11847 GCA_029619165.1 Eurosta solidaginis | reverse complement strand
GTTGGACTGGTTTTACAAATTTTTGAGGAGTGGATTAAAACCCAAGAGCAAAAATTGTATTTTACTCTAAAACAGGATTCCCAGGAGTAGTGATTAGTATCAATGGGACTCACGTTCGCCTAATTTCACCTATATTGGATGCATCCGAACTGTGGCCAGCCTCGTCCGACTTCGGAATGTCGCCCATAAACTCAAAAAGTTATTCAATGTAATCCTTCGTTTAAACGTTATTTGTTCTATAAATGTGTACAAAATTGTTGATTATTGTTTGATTAAAAAGTTTAAATACCGGTTTTAAATTTTTTGTTTTTTTTTGGTAACTTTTTATGAGCCCGTGCACCATCTAACTGTTATCAAAGGTGATATCAAAAGACGCGTTTTGGTCTCCGTATTTAGGATTCGAAAGCGGAAATTAAAAATTTTATTTCTGTCGAAAAATATTTACAAAAACCCACAAAATGGCCCGAGGGTCCGAAATATGAGGCCCTATCCACAGTTTTTTGCACAGAACATCTTTCTGCGTTAGCGGTCTTTGGCCGCGATTTGTAAAAATAACCCTAGGTGGGTCCAACGCCTTTCGGCATTAGTGTATACAAAAAATCTGGCAAACTACAACCACATGAATTGAAATGATATGACGGAAATTAAATTTTAATTTTTGTTTCCGGGTCTTAAATCGGAGTCGAAACGCGTCTTTTGATACCAACTTTGAAAAATTTTGTTAAAAATTAGGTGGTGAGCCGTCTTCTAAACGTAACATTTTTCAAAACAACTGCAAAATTGTATGAGACAACTGCTAGTAAGCAGTTGTAAGATTTTGACGTCTTTGAAAACTACACCAACACAAGGTTGTAAACGGTAATGCCAGAAAAAGTTGTTAGACTAGACAACTCAACCGACATTTTTTTGCCAGGTTGAGTTGTAATCTGTAATACCAAATAGGAAATTTCAACCCAACCAGAGTTGAGTTGTAAACGGTAATAGGGGCATAGATATGTGAGATGACTTTGTGAGGAGAAACAAAAAGTTGGAAAATGGGCATGGCACTGCCCACATTAAGAAGAAAATTTGAACTATCGTGTTAAAATTGGACATAGAGGTTGTCCTAGAGCTCGAGTACGGATTCTCGCGCATGAGCATTTTGCTCACTTCATGTAACAATGTAACTTTTTAATGATTACGATTTTTAACATTTCCTTTTTAACATAGTTATAATACCAAATATTTTTTTTTGCAATTATATATTTATTTAAGAAATTCACACTGTAAAATTATATAAATTCATTCAATCAAAACATACCAATACATTCACACTTTAGTATATTAACAAAAAAAACTCCTTGTAACAAAATAAATAAATAAAATACAAAAGTCAGTCTTCAGTAAGATTGCCATTTACGTGCTTTCGAAGCAAGATAGGCACATATACTTAACGTGTTCCGTGCAAAGTAATTTTCCACATAAAGTGAAGCCTTTTTTTGAACGTCTGTTTTTACTCCTGGGGCAAAGCTCGCAAACACCAGGTTGCACGTGTTGGTTTTCATGTTCTTTTGCTGGTACAATGCGATCCATAGTATTTCTTAAATCAAGAGGTAAAGTTTTTATGGCCTGCTGATTAGAAATATGTGGCTTTATTAGCTCGAGGGCAATTTCCTTCAGAAACGTCCTCCTCTGAGTTAAATTGCCTGTATTTGATTTGTAAATAATTTGTGCGTTTATGCCAGCAATGTCAATTAGCGTGAAAAAGAGGCGCATTGGCCACCTGCAGGTTTTCCTGGAAACTTAATATGTGCCTTTCATTGGTCAACAGTGTCTACACCCCTTTCGTCTGGTTTGTAAAACGTTATTACTTCGGGTTTCTCATCAGATATTTCATCATTAGCTTGGCCATCGGTATGAAGAGATGATAGCATAAGTACAACTTTTTCGTTTTTTTCACTGGAACGTAAGAGACAAGAACCTTATTTTCGGCAAATGCAGTCATTGTATGTGGTTGCGGCCTTCCTTTTGTTGAAATAAATTGAGGTGGAATTTCCTTTTTATTTTTTCTTATTGTACGCACAATGTCGTTTCTATGTTGTTTGTATAGCTCATCTGATAGCGGTATGAAGTAAAATAATTATCCGTTGTAATGTTTCTTCCACTATTCAAAATTGTGGCCGCAACACTTTTCACTATACTCGCAGCTGAATTATCGAGCTCATAATGACCGCTTGGCTGTTTACCACAATAAACTTCCATTTTGCAAGTATAAAATGTTCTTGAGTCAACTAAAGCGTTAATTTTTAAGCCATATTTGGCCGGTTTGCCAGGGATGTATACTCTAAATTTACAGCGTCCTCTAAAGGATTCAAGCAATTCATCAATAGTACAATACTCTCCAGGAATATAGCAGTCTCTTTTAAATTCAAATGATTCATTTTTTTAGTTCAGCCATGTAAAGGATGCCAATAAATGCATTTATTTCAACCGCATCTGTCGTGCATAAGTGCCTCTAATTTTTTCAAAATATATATATATGACAAAAACAAGGCCACACATTCTGATTGAGTTCGATAATTTTTTGCTATACTTTTAACTCCTGGCAAGTGTGTTATTACATTACACTGCCTCGTACGAACATTGCGAAGGGGTTGACTTATCTTTTTCCCCAATAGACACTGCGTCTACCTCGTGGTGTCTCAGTATACTCACAAATGCCGCCCTCCTCCTTTTCTCCCCCTCCTCCTCCTCCTCAGCGGATTGTTCAGAGTCAGTGTTGCGGTCACTATGTATTGTTTCACCATCACTATCTGGAAATAATTCATTTTCATCATAATCCGAGCTATCATCGTCTAACACTTCTTCCAACCAGGCAGCAAGTTGTGAAGTATCTTTTGCACACGACGACGTTTTCGTTTCATTTGACCAACACTAGGAAATACTAATATAAATATTGTGAAAGAAAGTAATCTTAGAGTTAAAACCGAGGTTTTCAACAAAAAAGATAAATCTTGAATTACTTACATTGTTTCTCGCGCAATGAGCAAAATGCCGCTCTTAATAATCAAAAACCCACCTATACGTCCGATCGTGCACTAATCGAAAGAAATGCTCGTCAAAGTACGAAGCACAACTAATAGTGAAGGTACTCACCACAATAAGTGCCAGAATTCCATAGAACATAGAAATTTCGCGAAATGAAAAATTGCTTGAGCAAAATGTTCATAGCGCGTGTTCTCGAGGGCTAGTGGCATACACTTTATGAAAATTTAAGAATAAGTTAGCGACCACGCCCACTTTTAAATAAAATCGATATCAAAACTTCGAAAAATAAAAAAATATGCGATAGTGCATTTCCAAAGACCGCTAAAGTGATGAAATTTTATATGTAGGTTGACTTTATGACGAGAAATAGAAACAAGGAAAAATATAGGAAAATGGGCGTGGACCACCCACATTTAGTAGAAGACAATTTAGAAGTTGTACAAGCCATAAATCAAAACCATTTCAATCCCTTTTATGGCTCTGTTGTTATTTATGTTGTTGTTGTAGCGATAAGGACACTCCCCGAAGGTCTTGGGGAGTGTTATCGATGTTGATGGTCCTTTGCCGGATGCAGATCCGATACATTCCGATACCAAGCAAGACCATCTCCGGAATTATTTGGTATGCCCACATGCGACCTTCTAGGCCATCCCGCCCTCCCACCCCTTCATTCGCTACGGATAGGTGAGGCCACAATTGGGTTAGAGAAGCCATATATTGTGCTGGCAACCCCTGAAAGGGTTGCGCTACACAACCCCTTGAATTTATTTGGTATTTTAGTCGCCTTTTACGACAGGCATACCTACCGCGGTATTCAAACTCATACCAGAGTTCTCAATTATCTCGACCTGTGCGCCATCTGGCAAATTTTTTCTCCTTTTATTGCAGTTTCTCGGTCATCTGACCTATGTATGAAAGTGTGAGTTTGTAGCTCGATGGGAGATTGCTTACAAAATTTCTTAATATTTTTTGCATTTGCTCTGTGCTATGAACTTTGTGTAGAATTACCATTGTGAGGTGGATTCTACATTCATAGGTCGCTGGTTCATATCCGGCTCGAATAACCATGTACAAATTCGTGGTGGCAACGGCGCGCACCCAGGGAATTGTAGAAGAATAGATTTGGCGGTAAAAAAGAAGAAAAATTAAAACACCACAAAGGGTTTTCGTATGAACAAAACGAATTACAAAAGGATTTGTTTCATTAAATGTATTGAAATACAACAAGCGTTAAGGAATATTTAACAAATGTTGTGAAAATATATGTAATATTGAAATATTGCTGGCTGCTGGATACAAAGAGGACGAGCCTCTTTGCAACAAAAGCCAATGAACCCACGATAAAGTTCCTTCGTTGGGTTTCCCGGCAACAAAATTGCTATACCACGGGCTCACAGCGGTAAAAATATAAATATGCATACGTACTATCACTCACACATACCTGTGTGTACTAGTGGCCACAATCATGTGTGGGTGGTAGTTGATTATGTTACGAGGGGGGCAGATATATTTAGGTCTATGACCTAAACACCAAATCCAAGCGAGTTGTCGCCTACGTAAAAACTCCTCAAAAAGCGCGAGATATAAAAATATGGTGGCCACTTTAGAGCAGCGAAACCAAACCCACTGTTGCCTACAGTGCGTCATGAGGAGCTATCTCTATGATTCCGTCCTTTATAATAAACTTCAGTGGGTACGCAGACTATAAAAGTCACATGTGGTGCAGATAAGGTATTGTTTCTCGGTCCTGACCTGTAGAACGTGAACGACGATTCATTCGGATTAGTCATATACGACGACACAACATTTTTCATCCAACGCCCTGAGAAAAAATCATCAAAAGGTAGTTAAAAGTGTATCGCATGATTCCACAGCATATCGCGCTGCCTCGGAAAATCAGAATGCTGCCTATAGGGCCACGCTGCGTTCGAGAAGCAAAGAAGGAAGAGAGACGCCTATTAAGAAATTAAAAACAACTTCAGATGCTGGCTGATAGGAATAATGCCCGAAAATTCTTCCAAATGATCGTAAGGTTTCAGGACCGAGGCAGTTTTCTATAGGAAACGATAACAGTGACCTGGTAACTCACGTACAGAGTGTGCTTAAGATGTTGAGGGAACCCTTGTCACCATTGCTAGCTATCGAGGGCGAAAGCAATGCCGATACTCCAATCACTGATGATGGAAACGGCGTTGAAGCACCCAGACTATGACGTAGTGAGAATGGCAATATCCCGATTAAAACATTAACAGCACGCCAGGTAATGATGGTATACCCGCTGCTCAAGCGCGGAAACGAAAATTTTTAAATGCCGTGCATCAAATCCTATGCAAAGTATGGTCAGATGAGCACACTGCAGAGTTGACAAGGCTCTGCCAGATGACGTTGAGCAACACCACCATCTCCGTAAGGATTGAGAAGGACCTCTTCTAGCATTCGAAACCCAAGGAGGCTTCAAACGAAGCGATTCTTTTCGTGCGCTTTCTTTTATATAATCTAGGAGAAGATAGTTCTGGCAACAGAACTTAACCGTGATGGTGCAATCTATTATAAGAACGTACAATTACTGTGGTATGCTGATGATATTATTGGGCTGAACAAACGCGCTGTGAGCTCTGCTGGGTTAGACTAAGAATTAAAAAATTGGATCTTGCGGTAAATGTAGACAAAGCACTTGCTGCCGTTCAAGAAAGAATCGTCGCATTCGCGGTTTGGCATCCACGTCACTGTTGACGGTTATAAATTCGGAACTATGAGGGAAAACGTCTATTTGGAACCGGCATTAAAAGCTAAAACAGTTTCAGCTTAGAAATTAAACGGATAATAACTCTTGCCAACAATTCTATTTTCTCTCCTCACTCGGCGGCCGAAAATCACACTCTAGTACTCGGAGTCATGGACGGTGTCGAGACAGGATGAGATGGCTCGTGGAGTGTACGAGAAGAAATTCTCTGCAGATATGGCGATAGTGCAGTAAATAAAAACCCCAAGGCTTCGCTGTCTAGGTCAAGTTATGCGAATGGACGAAAGCGCTCGACACCGCAGTTTGGAAACAAAGGAAGACAGAGCTCCACTGAGTTAGAAGAAGCAGGTGGAGTAAGATTTTCGAAAAACCGTCAACTCGCTTCTTCTTCTTCTCTAAAGCCATCCCTCTAACAGTTATTTAGTGAGGGAAATAAATATGTACATCTCGTAAATAAATTTCAGCTTGTTATCGACAAGCTATCGGGTTTTTATGGAAAAATTATCGATTATTTATCGAAATTATATCAAAATTTATCAATTGGTTATCAAAAAGTTATCGATTTGTTATGCAAAATTTACAATTTGTTGCTGATCGAAAAGCTATCGAAACGATGTCAGAAGTTATGTATAGTTATCAAAAAGCTATCAATATTTTATTGATTAAGTATCAAAAAGCTTACGATCTTTTATCGAAAAGTTATCGATATGTTATCAAAAAGTCATACAAAATTTATCGATTCCTATCGATCGAAATTTATGAATTTGTTGCCAATTTGTTTTGGACGACAGTTTGAAAACAAAGGAAGACAGGGCTCCACTGAGTTACGAGAAACAGGTGGAGTAAGATTTTCGAAAAACCGTCAACTCGCTTCTTCTTCTTCTCTAAAGCCATCTCTCAAACAGTTATTTAGTCAGAGAAATAAATATGTACATCTCGTAAATAAATTGCAGCTTATTATCGACAAGCTATCGAGTTTTTGTGGAAAAATTATCGATTATTTATCGGAATTATATCAAAAAATATCGAAGAGTTATCGATTTGTTACGAAAAAATTTACAATTTGTGTAAAATAGCCTTAATAAATAATAAAAATGTCACCCTGTTTCCAAGTTGCTGCAACACCCGTTGTCTACTGTGAACGGACAACAGGTGTTGGGACAATTTGGAAACAGAGCAATTCGGCTCGCAGAATGATTCATTATTTGACAACGAAAAAGAGACACGATACTAGTGGTGCAAAACTAAAATAAGTAATTTAAAAGTAGAACTAAAATACAAACTAAGTATAGTGTACAAACTAAAAACATTTATTACATATCAAACTCAAAACATACATATTAAATAAACAAACGGAAACTAAAATAGTAAATACGTGTTTGGTGTTTGAGTGGAGCGTGCGCCTAGTATGGTGTGTGCGCACAAGAACAATTAAGGACAATCTTTTCGGAGGTTTCCAAGCTGGAACCTTACATGGCGACCGTGACGGCTCGAGGCCGGTCATTTTTTACATTTTGGGCGAGAGTGGTGGTCTAAAGTGGCAGCGGCAGTGAAAATATATAATTGAAATAAAAGAAAATCTTCAATACAACAAAACTAATACTACGACTAAATTTAGCAGAGGTAACACAAAATCTTTAATATAATAAAATTAACTAAAAACTATACTAAATACAACGGAAGTAATTTAAGAGAAAAATTGGAATTATGGTATGCCATAAGATGGGTTTGATGGTGAATGAGGACAAAACGAAGTACCTGCTGTCATCGAGCAAAGAGTCAGCGCATATGCGCCTTGGCAACCACGCTACTGTTGGCAGCCATAATTTCGAAATAGTAAAAAACTTCGTTTATTTGGGAACCAGCATCAACACTAGCAACAACATCAGCACTGAAATCCAGCGAAGAAGCAATCTTGCCAATAAATGCTAATTTGGACTAGGTAGGCAATTGAAAAGTAAAGTCCTCTCTCGGCGAACGAAAATCATACTCTACAAGTCACTTATCGTACCCGTCCTGCTATATGGGGCAGAAGCATGGACCATGACAACAGCAGATGAAGCGGCTTTGGGAGTGTTCGAGAGAAAAGTTCGTCGAAAGATTTATGGACCTCTACGCGTTGGCGATGGCGAGTACCGAAGAAGATTTAATGATGAGCTGTACGAGCTATACGCAGACATCAACATAGTCCAGCGAATTAAAAACGCAGCGGCTGCGCTGGCTAGGCCATGTTATGCGAATGAAAGATGATGCTCCGGCCAAGAAAGTGTTTCTATCGGAACCCGCCTATGGAAGCAGAGGTAGAGGGCGGCCCCCACTCCGTTGGAAGGACCAGGTGGAAAACGATTTAAACTCCCTGGTGTGACCAATTGGCGCCGGTTGGCGGAGCGAAGGAGCGACTGGCGCGCCTTGTTGGACGGCCATAACCGTTTAGACGGTTAAGCGCCAATTAAATAAAATAAATAATAATAATAATATGCCATAACGGGATATAAACCCACGCCTCTAACCAACGGCATATCATCGCCATTTTTTTTAACCACCACCACCACCAGCATTAAAGGTCGAATTAATGGTGACTTATAACCATAAAGCCATAACCAGATAAAACAGCTGATCGAACCTCCTTATGGAAATCAATGTAATCGAGCTAGCGTTATGGTATGGCACCATTAATCGATTACATTGATTTCCATAAGGTAGGTTCGATCAGCTGTTTTATCTGGTTATGGCTTTATGGTTACAAGTCACCAGCGCCGGCGAAGACCGCCAGAAACAACTCCGGCATCAGCAGCATTGGCGACGACAGTGGCAGCGTTTACGGCAGCGGCAGCATTTACGGTTGGAGCAGTAGCAGTCTAAGTAAAATATATATATGTATTTAACAAATTTTTGCCTACACTTTTTTTATAAAACATATATGTATGTATAGAAAACAGAAAATTTATTTTATGCGGTGCGTTGCAATATATAGTATATACATTTTGGATTTTTTAATAAAACGATAAAGTGGTGCGTTCTAAATTTAACTATTTCAGTTTCAACAATTTTTAAATTTTCCAAGCATTTTATAAAGTCCAACATTTTCACCAATTTCCTCAAATTTTTCATGTTTTCAAAATTCTAAATAAAAAATTCATCAATCTATTTTACAAATTCGCATATTTTCATGCGTACATTCTTCAAATTTGCAATTCATTTCACAAACCTTCTATTTATAATTTCAAATTTCGGATTTTCCATTTTTTTAGACTTTTATTTACTACAGGTAAAAGGAAAATTTTTTTTTATAGATACGCCCATTTTCCAACATAATATTAATTTTCACCATATAAGACTGTTGAACTTGGTAAGCAGTTTGTAACCTGTAAAGTGTGGATTTTTGATATAGTGCGGTGGTTCCGCTAAAAACCAATTAAAGTTTTTTTGATATAAGCGGTGGTCCCGTGAAAAGCCAAGTGAGATTTTTTTATAAAGCGGTGCGTCCGTGAAAATATACGATTTTTTTTTGAACATAGCGTGAATATAAATGGATTTTTGAACAAGTTTACCGCAATTTTGAGATTTTTACCAATTAATACCTATATACTTTTGTGCAAATTTTAAATTCAATTACTTTTACAGATTTTCATACAAGTTTACTGCAGTTTTAATTAATTCTTCCAATAAATTGTTAAATACTTCCTTAGTGACTATTCACCTGCAAATCAGTTATATTATACAAAATTTCTTTTTCTTTTTCCTCAACATTTCAGCTTCAAAGAATTCAGACATTCAAATAAGTACTTCATTAATTTCATAGTTTGAACTGAATTATTTATGCTATTCTGATAACTACATATGTACCTTAGAAGTGGTAAGCAAGTAATTCAGACTCAGAATCCGATTCCGATAATTCAGCCTCAAGCTACGAAAGTTTAGCTTCATCTTCGACCGAAGAAGTCACAAACCAGGAGAATAGATTTTCCTTCTCAACAGATTTTCCAGGCTTTGAAGATTCTTCCAGTAAAAATTCAACTTCTAATTTAGCTTCAAATATTAACGATTCAGATAGCGCACCTTTTCTACTTCAAAATCAGAGCTTAACGACTCAAACAGTACAACCTTAGTTAACCCTTCTACTAACTTAAGCCAAGATCTTAACGATTCAATTAGTACAAACGTGGCCTCACCTTCTGCTAATTCAGCTCCAGATCTTAACGATCAAATCATGGCAACACCTGAGGAAAAGAGAATTTTCATTAACACATGTGCTTATTCTATTAGAGAAAACTACAGTGGTGCACTCGATTCTTTTATCGACAAAATTGCATTACTTGAACAATTCGCTACCGCAGATTTAACTGATACTTTTATAGCGTTCTTAAAATCAAAACTAGAGGGTAAAGTCCTTGAAGCAATACCAAGACAAGTAAATTCAGTTAATGAAATTAAAAAGCTCTACGTAGTAGGATCAAACCGGACAACTCGAAAGTTGTAGCAGGGAGAATTGCAGCGTTGCACCTTAACAATATCAATTATACAGATTTTGCCAAAAAGTTGAAGATTTAGCTGACTCACTTGAGCTGTCTCTTATCATTGAAGGGATACTCAAGCGAAAGCTCATGAAATGGCAATCGAACAACTGTTAACGTGTGTCGTTTAAGCGCAAAATCCAATTAGTCAAAACCATTTTAGCCTCAACGGCATTTACTGATCCGAAAGACGTAGTAGCGAAATTAATTGTAGAACAAAACAACGAAGTAACTGAACGTCAGGTTCTAGCTTTTCCATCACGTGGTAACAGTACATTCAGAAATTCACGTGGTAGTTATCGAGGTCTTTACCCAAACCTCGGCTATACTGGTTATAGAAATAATAATAGTTCATTTTCATACAATAGTAACTATAACGGCAACAATAATCAAAGATATAGGAATTATAACGGAAACAGATACCAGAATAATAACAATAATAATACGCGTTCAAATACAAATCCTAATTCAAACAATAGTAACAATAGAGGTAACAATTCAAGATCATCCAACGATAGAGGTAGAAATGCAAACGTACGCGCCAATTAGCATCTATTGTTTAAATTTAAATTACTCAGATTTCATAGAATTACAACTTAACGAGTCACAAAATTTTGTTCTTTCCTAGCAGACACTCAAGCAGACATTTCTTTAATAAAGATATCATATTTAGACAATAATATTTCCTTAAATACAAACGACATTATTAACATTACCGGTGTCACTTCTAATTCAATTTCTACTTTAGGTAAAATTACAGCAAATCTGAATTTTTCAAACTTTTCTATTAAACATACTTTACATGTAGTAAATGAAAACTTTAATATTCCATCCGATGGCATACTGGGTAAAGATTTCTGAAAATTAACAAATGCATTATTAATTATGAAAGAAATAGTCAGGCCTGTTCTGAATTCCGACTCGGAATGAAAAGTAAAACGACATTGATTTCGACTCGGTTTCTATTTGGTGTTCTCAATTCCGATTTTAAAAATCGATTCCAAGTCGATTTCGAAACGTTTTCATTCCGATTCGGTAACCAGTTTAATCAACTGTTTTTGTTTATGTGTTTTGGTTTAAGTATCATACAATTTTATTTTAATTAAAAATGCTGCAGATATGGTTTTTGGATGCGCAGACGCAAGAAGATGTGCTATTGTGCGTGCGAATCGTAAAAGTGCGCTGGATCGGAATTCAGAACAGGTCGACTTCATTTCGATCAGCATCGATTTGTTTGCCTAATAGATTTCTTGATAGAAGTTTTTAAAGAAAGATTTATTATGCCAATTTAACTCAAATTTAAACAAAAAAATACACACAACTCTTCCAAATAAAATGAAGAATTAAAAAAAATTATTTGAAAGACAAATATCGCAACATTTGTGTATAATCTGTCAATTAATTTTCATTCCGACTGCTCAGAGGCAATACTTTTCAAACCGATAATTTTTGGTCGGAACCGAAATTGAGAACACGAATCCATTTCGATTCCGAAAAAATTGATCGGAATCGGAATTCAGAACAGGCCTGAGTATCTCCTTTTGGGTAGGCAAGGAAAAAATG